>JAMPIV010021808.1:0-194220 GCA_024509875.1 Oreohelix idahoensis | reverse complement strand
ACTTTTATCTAATATACTGTATGGAGGCTCTGATGATCTAGTTTTCATTACAATATACTTATTCTTAATATTATATTCTTAATAACTTATATTCTTAATTTTATGATCAGGTACTGTTAATGTATGCTGTTATACTTCCTTGTAATGTTGCACTGTCCTTAAATTAATACTTTCAGTACGCTGGAGAATGTTGAGTAACAGTAATAAAAGATGAGCAAGAGGATGGAAGAATGCAAGAGGGGACTGTGTCCGATTTTCAACCCTTGGCAAATTAATTGCTTTCGTATATGTCTATCTAACTATCTACCTAGTCTGATTCTGGTCTTGAGTTTGGGACGCAAAGGAAATGGAAAGGAAAATGGAAAGTAACTGTCTACCCACCTCATCTTGATGAACCTAAAAAAAAAAAAAAAAAAAAAAAAAAAAAAAAAAAAAAAAAAAAAAAAAAAAAAAGTCCCTGAGTCATTCAGTTGAACACCGTATGAACATTTTACAAGTTCTCATAACATACCTCTAAATATGTCTCAAATCACTAATTTACAGTACGAAGAATTCGATTCTTTTTTTTTTTTATATTTATTTTTTTAAATTTATTTATTTTTTATTTATTTATTTATTTTTCAAATTCATTATTACTATTATTTTTTTTTATTATTATTTTATTTTATTTTAAAAACACTTTAATTATGATGATTATTGCAAATGTAATATTACTTTTATAATGATAAATGCCTTAATAATGCTTAAAGTAAATGTGAGGATGAAATGATATTAGTATACATGATGAGAGAGAGAGGAAGGGCAGAATGTCAGACGGGCCTGCGTGCCCAATTCTTAACCCTTTGAAAATAAAGTTCGTTCGTTCGTTCGTTCGTTCTCTTAGTTGTCCCATCAGATGATTGCCATTCTCGTTCATTACTGTGGTGCGCATTGATCCAAGTTTCATCTAAATACACAAAATCATAACAATCTCTTCTCATTTCTCTGACCTCGCGTAAATATTTGCTTCTCATTGCAACTATATGAGGCTTCTCACAAATAAGGTTTCTACCACCAACAATGTTTTCTAAAAGTGAATCCCAAACTCCTAATAGTCCTCCATAGCGTAGATTTGGAAATATCAATGTCATTATTCTTTCTTAATCAAATTTTCAATTTCCTTAAAGTCACTGCCTCATTATTGTGAAACATATTGCAAATTTCTCTGCGGATCAATTTTCTGTCAAAATTATTCACCACTCTTGGCCTATTTTTCGTGTGTAAAACACTGGAATTACAAATTTCAGATGTCGCTATCCAGCGGTGCAATGATCGTTTGCTTATCCCCAAGGCACGAATAGTCCTCTTTTGTGGGTTTGAAATGGAATGATATAGTTTTCCTCGAGTAGCTTCATTGAAGAAATACTTTAAAATCCTATTTGTGATTTGCTGTAATGTCATAACATGTACTCGAAGACTCATTTTTCCTACTTAGCCACACAATACTTTTTGTAGACACGCCACTGATTGACAATGTGTGCGTAAAACCGGAAATAAACTGTTTTATGTTCAAGAAGTGCAATTTCACGCAAAAATCATGCCAATTTCTTGATAAACCAAAAATGTGCAAATGAGGTCGTATAATTTACTGTAGACATTTCAATATGTGTGTGTGTGATGTGTGCTGGCAAGTAGGATTTTATATTATATCGCAAAGAAACAAAAATTGAAACCAATGGCCGCATTTTAATGAAAAATTTTATTCATAGGGTCTATACCATTTCAAATTTACACACAAAATTTCACTTATATGCGTTATATATTCGCTGAGATATAGCATTTTGAAGTTGGGCAAAGCTAGTGAAACGTGCTATAGTAGTATTACATTCAGATTTCATTTTTTGGCACCTATAAAATGACTGTTGAACACATGCTTCAAAGATGCTCAACATATGAGGAACAGAGAAAGCACATATGGCTGTCACCAGTACCATTCATGGAAATAACATCAAGCTGCCCATTGCTTTCTTTGAACATATTCGAGTTGACGTCTGAGTGCACGAAGAAGAATTAGATTCCGTTATTTCCTTATGGCATTATCCATTCTGGTAATTCATTGTAAATTGGGTAAAGGAAAATTTCCAACTGTGTGTGTGTGTGTGTGTAAGTGAGTTCTTTTTATTTACCAGTTATCATCAATCAAGAATTATTCAAATCGTCCGGGACCCAAAGACGCAGCAATACAGAATGCAGTCAGCGACCCATAGCTTGACTGCTTGCGTCAGGGTCAGCGAACCAGAGCTGACCAAGACCCTACTCCACCTGCAAGTGGTGGTCCTGGAAACAGGCTGCATCACTGCAGTCTGGCTGAGAGAGTAGGGATCGAAGAGGGAAGGCAAACCCGGTCCAAAAAAAATGCCGTGCTGAAGTCGGATGTGCCGGCCGAAAGGCGCAGATATCGCAGCTCCGCTGTAAACAGACACAACGCAACCAACGTCCTTTTCAGGACGAACGAGGAAGAAGAAGAAGATTCAAATCGTCCACAATGTTTTTTTTAAAGATATGACGAATTGCTGATTAAAGATAATTGGTCATCCATTTTTATTGTATGCAATAGAATGTATGGAGCATTTATTTTCTGTTTGTAGTGCATTTAGTAACAAGAATAAAAGTACAAAACAAATAATATAGAAAATATTAAAAAACACAGCCAATAAATATATACAACAAATATCAAAAAACAGCATTACTGTATACACAGAGGAGAGGATGGCAAATTGGATATTGGAATATATATTCCAATATGGAACATGCCAAAAGAATATAGTATCACGGAAAATACATCCATTTTCACTGCAGAGATGGTGGCAATACTAAAAGCACTAGAAATATTCTCTAATAACCCTCCCAAAAAACTAACAGTTTTAACTGACTCTTACTTAGTAGACAATAGCAAGATATTTCTGGCTACTACATACTTATATTCCAGAGGATCAGAGTGGGATACAAATGTGAAAGGAAGACATGCATATCAAGACTCCAACAAGAAAATGTCAGATATCTAGGGAATTGAAAGTTCCCAGTAATAAGAAACTTCTCAGACTACAGCTGGGAAAAGGCTATTTCAGAATAGAAGAACCTAACTGTACAGAATGTCTACAAGACAATAATATAGAACATTTCTTGTTAAAATGTAAGAGGTATGAACAAATGAGAATAACAATATTATATTATTTGCAGTCATCAAACTTACCTATAAATATAGAAGAGGTGTTAAGAATAGACAGACCTAGTGAACTGCATAATATAGTCAAACAATATTTAACGCAAACAAAGGTTAATATATAGTGGTTGGGAATGTGAAGGTCTGATGCTGTTCTTACAATGCATATGACTTTTAACAGATGAAAGTCAATTAAATATCTGTTAAAGTCAGTTATATAACTGGAACCACCAGGCCTTTACACCCCTCCACTTTAATATTATTCTTGTTCAGATTTTCTTCTTGATTTTGTTCGTTTTTTTTTCTTTGTATTTTTAAAAAATAACATATAGGCATAATTGGTAGTTGGGATTTTCCCTGTTTACAATGATTTGACAGGTGTGATGCCACTTTCTCATATCGGCAGTTGTTCATATTATTTGGAATTGAAAACAATATATATCCTAATTATAACCCATCAGAGGTTGAACGGGATATTTTCCTTCATTAATTAATAATTAAAAAAAAAAAAACTCCTTAAAACGTGTATTTTCCTTTTGCTTGTTAAACTGAAAATATGACTGACTCGCTACATGCACGTTGCATATGACACCGGGTCTCAATCGTTACCATAAATACAAGGGAAGGAATGAAGAAATAAAGATTTATTCTTAAATACAGCATTATTTCCCATATGCAGACAATGATACAGTTTACAAGCTTGTTTTACTACCGCAGTTACATCTCATTGTGGGAATACTGTATACATTTTCCGCCCATTATATCTATAAATACATAAAGGATACTTTTTATACAACATTTTGACTTAAGGTGTACAATGAGATAATAAAACTATTCTCTTTGTCAGAAAGATGCAGAAGAAATAGTAAAATCAAGCAGACGAAGCTCCAAAATACATTATACGAACACAAAAATGTTCCGGAACTGCGCAAATGTTGCAAGTCGTTTTCATAGTGGGCAAAATTTTGTAAACAAGTAAAAAGGGGAAATTAGGCGGGTATTATTCAGTTTGGCATTGTAGGAACGAACAGTGTACGATCGAGATGGATATTCTTCCTAACATTGAGAGCTGTGTTGCTTATTGTAACACTAATGACTGGGATAAATTAAGAGATTCATTACAGGAGGTTTTAGCTAACGAGAATGGCCTGAAGTAAGTTGATGGAAATCAAGTTTGATGCTGTAATATTGATTTTTGTTCTGTTTCGACGAAATATTGTACTGCGTCAGTGAGCATGGGTCATGCTTGACTGTCAGTTACACATTGTGAATAGGCCTACATGCTCAAGTATTGCTTTCAATAGTTGGCATGTTGTAGTAAATAACAAAGTTAAAAAAAAAAAAAAAAAAAAATTGAGAATAAGAAAATTTCACGGAGGCGTGCAGGAAAATTAAAATTTGAAAGTACTTGTAAATTAAAACGTGTTGAATATGTGATAGGTCCCGCTACCTTTTTGTTTTGCAGTACCTTCGTAATTTTACCACCTTTTACGCAATAGGCCTACTGAAAACAACTTCTGCTTTTGAGAAGTGCTATGCTTCTGCGTTGTTTACATGTTAAAGATTTATAGTAAGAAATACATAATGAATGAGTATCCCTTTTTCTTTGCTTCTATATGAGCATTGAGCCACCACAACAGTTATCCCTCGTGCCAAAGCGTTATTTTTGGTGGTTGAAACAAGTAATTAGTGGGTCGTGTTCTTTGGTGTCATATAAATAGGTCGCCCACGTCGTTAGGGTTAGGATTCCGAACACTTAACCATTTATTACTGTGTCTGAATTTTTTTTGAGGATGTAACGAACACAAGGCACACTGTTCATCATTTCAATCTATTTTTGTTGTCATTTTACAGTAGTGGTTTCTATATAGTGAGGCGGCTAGCTCCTTGCAGTCTCACAATAGTTGCCTTCCCCCTCCTCAAATAGCATATCAAGGAGGATATGTATTGTCATTCATTTACTGGTCAGTACCTTCTGGAGCAGAGGTCTTCAGCTAACTCACTCCAAACTTTCCTGTCCTTTTGCCATCCATATCTTTCCTATCCCCCTTCACATATGTCACCAGTTCCCTTCTCTATGTGTTTCTCAGTCTCCCTACATTTCTTTTACTCTAGAACAGGATCTGCCTTGTGATGCTATCAGCTAATTTCCTCATACTTGTCTGGATATTAATCAGTTCTACATTCAATCCATCTGTTCAAGGGCACACATTTATTAAAGTTCATAACTTCTTGGTTGTAGTTTTTTATTATTCACCATGTTGCAGAACCCTTAAAGTTGAAGATTCTTATTTTTGTGGTGGACTTGATTTCTTTTGACTTCCATATATTTCAAAGTGCTGTGAAAACACCTCTTGCTTTTTTTGCATTCTTATTTTAATATTACTGTGTTCCTCTAAAGTTTATGCATGTGCTGCTAAGTAATTATAATCACAAACTACAATAACAACAGCTTCATCTGTTTTAGTCACATCTTTGTCAGAAACATAAAACTGAGCAGGATTCAGGTTTAAAAAAATGAATGAATGTAAACAATTTAAGAAAAATTCAGATAGCTACTATTAGTGTGTACCTGCAAAAATGAAATTAAAAAAAAAACAAACAAACAGAACAGTTCATTACATCAGTTATTTATTAGTACGTTTTCACAAAATACACTTGGCAAGAAAATGAAGATGGTTGTATACCTCTCCACCTATGCCCCAGTCTTGACGTATAGATGCGAGGCATGGGCAGTGATTACAACCCACTAAAGCCAGATCCAAACCTCAGAAATGAGGTATCTGAGAATGGTGGTTGAAGTAACAAGAAGAGACATGGTCCGCAACCGGACGATACATCAAGGCCAAAAAGCCCAACCACTGCAGATCCAAGTAGGACAGTCTCAACTAAGATGGTTTGGCCATGTCTGCAGAAGGGGAGAAGATCGGCTGCCGCGGCAGGTATGGGAAGCTAAGAGCCAGGGATCCGGACCTGCAGGACGACCCAGAGTCTGCTGGGAGGACAACATTAGGCTATCTCTGAAATTCCGAGGACTAGAATGGAACCAGGCCAGGAGGAAGACAGCCGATAGGATAGTATGGCACTCTCTCTTCCAAAACTCTGCACCTCACGGTAGAAGAGGAACGACTAAGTAAGTAAGACATACACTTGAGTGAGACAGCTTGCGAATTGCAATTCCATTTTGCACGCATTTTCACTTCTTATTTGTAATGTCACAGTAGGGCCTATGTTTTAGAGTAGCATCAGGCAACATAGTAAAGGAGTTTTGTTTATACATACATCCATAATATTTGCAGCAGCAAGAGATCAATTCAGCTAATTCTGAACTATGTAAGAAAGGACATAAATAGGACAATTTATTCAAATACTTTGTTAGAGTGCGAAATAGTAGTTAGAGCTCTTGCTTCTTGTCACAAAGGTACTGGGTTCAAAACCAGATTGCCTCACGCTCTTCCCTACTTAGCTGTACATATGAGTAGGCCCCTACTCGACACTGCTTGTGAGTTAGGGAAGGTAATGGTGAAGGCAGCGAGGAAGGGATTTGGTCACCTGGCTTCTTAAAGCTTAGACTTGGTATAGGTGAAGTCACTAACATTTTGCTCCCCAGCAGCAGTATTTGCCATTTGACTGCCTTCACCTTTATTTTGTTGGAAAGTTTTGTTTATAGGAATAAAAGCCACGGTTTTAACGGAGGAAGACAATTGGGGGGGGGGGGGGGGGGGGGGGGGTGGAGCGTCCTCGACTTACATTCAACAAACACATAAATTAATATTAATCTAAACTGTTCACTTAGTAATCATTTTCAAGTTGCAAATATTCTTGTTAGATGCATAAAATGGCATAGTGGGGGCGCACAACTTGGGTTGATTTTTAGATATTTTACACTGTTAAGTACTAGATATCATCAGTGTTATCAACATTACTGATATTTTTTATTTTACAAAAGTGTTTTTAAAACATAAACTTTGACCTGTGTTAAGGTAAGCAACACATGACCTTAAGGTCAGTTTGGAAATATATGTGTTCAAAAATCATAATTTTCCTTAGCGCTCCTTATGGATCATGGTGCCACCACTGTAGCAAGTCCCGTTACAGGAAGCCTGGACTAAGCTCTCACATGCTCTTGCTGCATTGGTCTCTGTGAGGATTTGTTCACATGCTCTTGCTGCATTGATTTCTGTGATGATTTGTTCACGTGCTCTTGCTGCATTGATTTCTGTGAGGATTTGTTCACGTGCTCTTGCTGCGTTGATTTCTGTGAAGATTTGTTCACGTGCTCTTGCTGCATTGATTTCTGTGAGGATTTGTTCACGTGCTCTTGCTGCATTGATTTCTGTGAGGATTTGTTCACATGCTCTTGCTGCGTTGATCTCTGTGAGGATTTGTTCACATGCTCTTGCTGCGTTGATCTCTGTGAGGATTTGTTCACATGCTCTTGCTGCATTGATTTCTGTGAGGATTTGTTCACGTGCTCTTGCTGCGTTGATTTCTGTGAAGATTTGTTCACGTGCTCTTGCTGCATTGATTTCTGTGAGGATTTGTTCACATGCTCTTGCTGCGTTGATCTCTGTGAGGATTTGTTTTACATAATGAGGTTTGCAGCCTCCATGTACAACCTCATATTAGTCACCTTGTACGGCATGCCTGAAGGAGCATTAGTCATATTTATTCTTTATCTCATCAGGGGAGCCGCATAGCATAGTGGTTAGTGCACTGGCTTCCTAGCTAAGTGGTCCAGAGTTCGATCCCCAGATGGGGTGAAATTTTTTAAGGCCGCAAACAGCTCCTGGATCAACCCAGCCCCAATTGGGTACCAGAGCAACTTCTGGGAAGGTTAAGGTGGCCAGCGTGATGCTGACCACATCACCCATAGTGCGCCGATGGTCGAGAAAATATGGGCCTAACACCATATTCCCAATATGCCTCAATGGGCGTGTAACGGGATCCTTTACCTTTACCTTTTTATCTCATCAGAAACCCCCAGAACTACACAGGGCATTTTACAGCATCAATGACAGTTATTGTCAAAATACAAGTAAATGTTTATTTTAAAAAAAAATGTGAAGTATTTTCACATTGTAAATAAAGTTGTTGTCAGAATACAAGTTAGTCGATAATTAATTTTAAAGTACAAGCAAGACCGGTTTAACCGTTCGGCGAACAAGGCAATCACTTTGGACAGCAAAATCAAGTGAAGTAAGAAACTATTATAACGAAAACCATTCGTAATGCCGAGAAAAGAAACATTTATTTTCTGTGGTCCTACTATACCAGGGTTTCTTGACCTGTTTTTGTGCTATTGTCGCCTACTCCTGGCCCTGGGGTACAAGTGAACACGTCTTTTCACATCATAAGCAGTTTCATAAAGTTTGTGGACACATCTTCACATCAAAAGTGGACAGTTAACACTTATGTTTAGATCATGAGTCGCCAAACATTCCAGTGGAACAAGAAGTGAAGATTAGACAAGAAACATTGTATAAGGCAAACATTGAGGAAACCAGCTGGTGGCATGACAAGACAGTCCTTGTTCTGGCATCCCCAGGCTAGAAGACATAGAGAGAGACCTAACACTTGTGGAGAATGGAATTACAGACAGACTTAGAAAGGATAAAAAAAGACATGGAAAAAACTTGAATGAATGGCACAAGACAGAACTTGGCATGAGCTAATTGGAAGGTCTGGGCCCACAGGAACTGAAGGGTAATGAAGGGATGGATAAGTAGACAGTTATTGGCAAAATTTAGGTGAACAGTTATTTTCACATCATAAGTAGACTGTTAACATTTGTCCTTACATCATAAGTAGACAGTTATTGGCAAAATTTAGGTGAACAGTTATTGTCACATCATAAGTAGACTGTTAACATTTGTCCTTACATCATAAGTAGACAGTTATTGGCAAAATTTAGGTGAACAGTTATTTTCACATCATAAGTAGACTGTTAACATTTGTCCTCACATCATAAGTAGACAGTTATTGGCAAAATTTAGGTGAACAGTTATTATCACATCATAAGTAGACTGTTAACATTTTTCCTCACATCATAAGTAGACAGTTATTGGCAAAATTTAGGTGAACATATATTTTCACATCATAAGTAGACTGTTAACATTTGTCCTTACATCATAAGTAGACAGTCCCCATCAAGGCCAGCTCCTTGACGTGGAGATGGGGCTCAAGTACAGCCATCAGCGGCTGAAAAACCAAGACTGGCCAGGCCCTCCTACACTCGAGCAAGACCACAGTCTGCCCTAGCAAGTCAAGGTGCTGAAGACGGAGGCAACCAGCCAAGAGGCACACCACAGCAATCAGGATGCCACGTACACGCGCAATGGAAATATGTCTATATCTACAAAACGTTATGGCACTCGCCCTGTGACGGACACCCAGGCAAAAGGGCCCAACCCCTACTACTGGGGGTTCTTCTCAATGGCCCCGTGGAGCCAGGAGGTATGAGAATAGAGCTACTGGCCAAGCAAAGCAACTTAAAATAATGCACTGGAATGCTGAAGGCATCAACAGTAAAAAAGATGGCTACAGCAAAAAACTAGAGCTCGAAAATATCTTGAATGAAGAGCAAGTAAATGTATGCTGCTTGCAAGAAACCCACCTCAACAAAGACATAGCCTTCAAAATCAGAGGCTACCAGTGCTACCGATCCGACCGAATAGACAGGCGAAAGGGTGGAATACTGACACTTGTGAAGAATAACATCAGTGCATGTCAGCTTGAAACATATATGGAGGGGGCGGAATACCAGATGCTTCATCTCAGGACAGAAAGTACAGAATTCCACCTGCTCAACTACTACTGTCCGAGTGACCGCCCACTGGCACTAGACACAATCCCAGCAAAAGAAAGACTGATTGTGTGCGGAGACTTCAACAGCCACTCACAGAGCTGGGACTATGATCACATGGACAGGAGAGGTGATGAGCTTGAAAACTGGCAGGATGACAATGGGCTTATCCTGATTAACCAGCCAATTGACCCACCAACCTTCTACTCGAGATCATGGCACACCACCTCTACACCAGACCTGGCATTCCACTCACCAGACCTGGCATTCCACTCACCCACACGTGTTGTAGGGAAACAACTTGGAGGCATCGACCACCGGCCAGTCTTCCTAATTGTAGAAAATGAACTTGTCAAGGAGAGCAGCACTCTCTCTAGGTGGAACTACAAAAAAGCAGACTGGACAACGTACTAGCATCGTACCAGTATACTGGCTAGAGATTTGTCTGTACAGTTAGTCGATGAATTCAGCAGATGCATATTACAGGCTGCTCGTGAAACAATACCTAGAGGGGCTCGTAAGCACTACAAACCATATTGGAATAGTGAACTAGAGCAACTGCACAACGACGTGGAAACATCTTGAAAGCAGGCAGAGACCAGTCCATGCCAAGAACACCACAATAACTACCAGCAAGCTAAGGCCAAATTCCAAAGGGCCAAGCTGCAGGCCAGGCAGAGAAGCTGGAAGGAGAAAACAGAGTCCTTGAACTTCGAAAGAGATACAAGGAAACTGTGGAAGCTGGTAAAACAACTTAATGATGAGGGTACAGGGAGAAACTCAAAGATTGCACTGTACAAAGATGGAAACATCCTCATGGGAAAACAGGCAGCGGATCACTTTGCAGACTCCTTTGCTAAAGACAACAACATCGAAGTAAGCCCAGAGAAGCAACAGGAGACTCGTGAGAAACAACAATACGCAGGACGAGATGGAACTATACCTGAAGCAAAAACAAAGCTGCTGCAGATCTTCAATATCTGTTGGAACTCAGGCAGAGTTCCACAGACCTGGAGGGAAGCAATCATGATACCACTCCTAAAACCAGGAAAAGACAGTTCCACTGCCTCCAGCTACAGACCAATCAGCCTTACAAGCTGTCTCTGCAAAACAATGGAACGTATCATCAACCTCAGGCTACAGTGGTACCTTGAAAGTGAAAACCTTCTTGTACCACAGCAGGCGGGCTTTAGGCAGTGTTACTCTACCGAAGATCAGGCAACTTACCTTTCCCAAGAGATTGAGGATGCGTTCCAAGATAAGAAACTGGTACTAGCAGCATGGATAGATCTAAGGAAAGCATTTGACAAGGTTTGGAAAGAAGGGCTTCTGAAGAAACTGAGAAACTGTAGAGTGAATGGTAGGATGTACAAATGGGTGAAAGCATACTTGCATAACAGAAGAGCCCGAGTACAATTAGATGGCCTCAAGAGTAAGAAAATTCTGCTGCGTCATGGCGTCCCTCAGGGAGGGGTTCTGTCCCCCACACTTTTCCTAGTCTACATCAACGACCTGGTTGCTGAACTACCACATGGAATGAAAGTGGCAATGTACGCTGCTGACCTGGTAATATGGTGCACAGATGAGCATGCAACAGTGGCCACCAAACTGCTACAAAGAGCTATAGATGCCTTAACCTCGGCAAATAGATGGTGTGTCAGCATCAACACAGACAAGTGCAGCATTACGCTCTTCACCCTCTCTCCCAAACAAAAAGGTAGTGTCATCAAGATAAATGAAGAGCTCCTGAGAGAAGATAAACAACCCACCTATCTCGGAGTTACATTCGATGATAGGCTGACATGGAAGCAGCACATCAACAAGGCAGCAACAAAGGCCAGGAGGAAGTTAGCCATCCTGAGAAAACTAAGTGGAACCACATGGAGAGCCAGCGGGAAAATACTTAGTAAAGTTTACCAGCAGGGCATACGACCACACCTGGAATATGGGTCAGCTGCATGGTGTCCAGCATAAAACACCACATTACAAGAGCTAGATAAGGTGCAAAACCAGGCGCTTAGGGTCATCACGGGGGCAATGAAATCAACGCCTATAGTGGAGATGGAGAAAATGGGGAGTATACAAGCACTTCGAGAACGCAGAGACACAAAAGTGCTAACACAGGCAGAAAAGTTCCTCTGTATGCCAAGCCATCCAATGAAGGACAGATTCCAAAACCTAGCAATGGGGCGATTGAAAATACACATCCAGACAAAAGTGAAAGGAATATTCAACAGGGATCAACAGAACAGCGTGCAACGTAGGACAGTCACTCTCAGTTTCCTGGATGATGAATACCCACAGGACCTCTGGGTCCGAGTTTACACGGATGGGTCAGCACAGAATGCAGTCAAGAATGGAGGAGCAGGAGTGTACATAGAATACCCAAACAACACTAGGGATATGGTCAGAGTACCAACTGGGAAATTCTGTAACAACTATGATGCAGAAATCCAGGCAATCAAGGTGGCAACTGAGAAACTGTTGAACACCAATCTCGGTCCACAGCCTGTGGTATTCCTGACAGATGCAAGATCAGCACTCCAAGCACTTCAGTCCAGAAAATTGCCAGGTATACAAGCCCTACTTTCTGAACTGTGCAACCAGCGCAGGGTCGCCATGCAATGGATACCGTCTCATTGTGGAATACCAGGAAACGAGAGAGCGGACCGACTGGCTAAAGAAGGTGCTGCAGACGAGCAACCGGATGTACCAGTTACGTACCATCAGAAGAAAAAGATGATCAAATCAATCAGAAAGCCACCAACACCAACGCAGGCTGACTACCAAGCTATGAACAGATCAGAACAAATAGTCATTCTGCGCCTCAGAACAGGACACAACCGACTCCGCAGCCAGATGTATACAAAATTCAAGATTGGCAATTCAGCTATGTGTACATGTGGACAGGCACCCCAGACTGCGGAGCACGTATTTCAAGATTGCCCCGAATATGATATATTGAGGCGAACCCACTGGCCCAGAGAAACAACACTGGAAGCAAAACTATACGGACCTCTGTATGAACTACAAAAGACAGTGAAGTTTATACAAGAAACAACATTGCAGATATATACAATATATTTCAAGCGAACGAAAGAAGAAGAAGAATAAGTAGACAGTTATTGGCAAAATTTAGGTGAACAGTTATTTTCACATCATAAGTAGACAGTTAACATTTGTCCTCACATCATAAGTAGACAGTTATTGGCAAAATTTAGGTGAACAGTTATTTTCACATCATAAGTAGACAGTTAACATTTGTCCTCTCCCAAGTGGACAGTTAATATCTTTTCTCACATCATAAGTAGACAGTTAACATTTGTCCTCACATCATAAGTGGACAGTTAACATCTGTTCTCACTTCATAAGTGGACAGGTAACATCTGTTCTCACATCATAAGTGTACATTTAGCATTTCCTCTCACATCATAAGTGGACAGTTAACATCCGTTCTCAGGTGGACAGTTATTGTGAAATTACAAATGAATAGTTAGTCACAGTCGAAGTGTAGATCCCTGTAGTGATATTTGGGAGCAAAGAATATGTCCACTGAGCCCAACTAAGCATGACATAAAAGGTAACTAAGAGGGGTTGTGCATGAATCTAGCAGCTTTATCCTGTAAAACATACTGCTACATAAATCACCACCACAAAAGGTGACTAAAAAGGGTTGTGCATGAATCTAGCAGCCGTATCCTGTAAAACATACTGCCACATAAATTACCACCACAAAAGGTGACTAAAAAGGGTTGTGCATGAATCTAGCAGCCTTATCCTATAAAACATACTGCTACATAAATCATCCCCACAAAAGGTGATTAAAAAGTGTTGTGCATGAATCTAGCAGCCTTATCCTATAAAACATACTGCTGCATAAATCACCCCCACAAAAGGTGACTAAAAAGTGTTGTGCATGAATCTAGCAGCCTTATCCTGTAAAACATACTGCTACATAAATCACCACCACAAAGGGTGACTAAAAAGTGTTGTGTATGAATCTAGCAGCCTTATCCTATAAAACATACTGCTGCATAAATCACCCCCACAAAAGGTGACTAAAAAGTGTTGTGCATGAATCTATCAGCCTTATCCTGTAAAACATACTGCCACATAAATCACCCCCACAAAAGGTGACTAAAAAGTGTTGTGCATGAATCTAGCAGCCTTATCCTATAAAACATACTGCTGCATAAATCACCACCACAAAAGGTGACTAAAAAGTGTTGTGCATGAATCTAGCAGCCTTATCCTATAAAACATACTGCTGCATAAATCACCCCCACAAAAGGTGACTAAAAAGTGTTGTGCATGAATCTAGCAGCCGTATCCTATAAAACATACTGCTACATAAATCACCACCACAAAAGCACATCAAGTTCTTTGGTGCAGATTTCCTTTAACAGAGACTGCAGTGCTGGACACATACCCCATAAGTGGTGACAAGAGACAAGAAGAAGACATGTAGACATATTTGTTTGTCATATTCTTGCTTCTCAAGACAAAGTTACCAGGTTTGACCTCAAGTAATGTCACATTTAAGCCTATCCAGCTGTAAAAGGATACCTGACTCAGCTCTTAGGTTAGGGAAGGCAAATGCAGTGAGGAAAGGAATCGGTTATTCCACTTCATAAAGATGAGACTTATTGTAATGAAGTCTGTAACGTTTTGCTCCCATGTGGCAGTATCTGCTGTGAGACTGCCTTTGCCATGTTTTTGACACTGGAACAGTTATAGACACACTATCAAAGTGCAAGGGTTTAGTTTTGATAAAAGCCAAAATGGACAGCTGTAGTCACTACAAGAAATAGTACTTATAGAACAGGGCTTCTCAACCTGCGGTCTCTGGACCCCTTTGGTGTCTAACAATGGATTCTAGGGAGTCCATGTAGATAACCTAAAATTTAAAATGAGTCTTTTATTATGCTTTTATGTAGATCCTTATTCCTTTTTTGTAAGAAGGGATCCATAGTCTTCATTGGACAATCAAAGGGGTCCATAGCCTTCATAGGTTACTATTATTGTTGATCAGAATCAACTGCACTCTGGGCAAACCCATAGATGCTCAGTCTCCCTCAGCAAATGTCAAAGGGTATGTATATATCATAGGACAATCAGAGTGTTCCATAGCCTTCATTGGACTATCAAAGGGGTCTTTAGCCTTCATCAGACAATCAAAGGGGTTCATGGCACAAAACAGGTTTAAAAAACCTGGTATAGAATATGTCAACTAAAGCTACATTTTAACTTAGCCTTTTTTCTTCCACCAGGTCTGTTAATCCAGGGACATTTCTACAAAGTGTGAATGAAGTATTGAAGTCCTTATCAGAGAAAATCATCCACCATGATGAAAAACTGTCAAAACAAGTTCAAGAGTGCGCTGCAGAAGCATTCCGTTGTTTGCGCCAAGCCTGTGCCCTAAATTCTGAATTACAGAGTAGTCTGCCATCTTGGCTGGACCTCCTGGAAAACACAAAAACTATCATGGAGAAAGTGCTTTCCTTAAACCCACACACAGACAGTGAAAATGTTTTAAAATGTGCTGCTCAGTTTCTTGGGAACGCTTGTGTGACAAATGCTGTCAACCAGAAAATTATATGGGATATGTTCTTTGAACATTTTGGGTATGTACTTAAGTGTTCTTATAAGCATGCTTTTTTCCCCGTTATTTTTCATTGCATACACAAACACAGATGCAGGTGACAGAGAACACACACAGAGACATTGTTTGATCTGCCACATATTAGGTTTGAAAGAGGAATGCCCCAGTGTAGTTCCAGTTGTAGGACTATGGCAGCTTCATGTATGTTGTACTGGTTTTTTTTTTTTTTTTGGCATGGGGCTGGTGACCTCATTTTGAAAAAAAAAAATTGCAACAGAAATGACCGCTGCAGAAGCATATGAATGCTTGGTGCAAGTTCTTGCAAGGGGACCAGCTACAGTGGTGGCTCCCAGCTCTGTAAAGGAGGAAGAAGGAAAATTATGAATGATGATGGTATGTCGAATGGAAGATGCTGCTGGTGTTGCTGAGGGTGCACATTGAGGAAACCTGGTTGTAGGATTACAAGGCAGTCCTTGTTCTGGAAATTCCAGGCTAAGAGCAGCAGATGGAGACTGAAAAAAACACACAGACAAATGAACTGGAGATATAAATAAATGTGATAAAGGTGACATGGAAAGACCTTGAGCAGATGGCACGGAACTGGAAGACTTGACACGAGCTTGGTGACAGCCTATGCTCCTTATGCAGCTGAAGGGTAATGATGGTTACACTGCATAGTGAAGAGAAAAATGGCTTGAGTTTTGGTTTAGGCTGATAACAGATTAACCAGCAATAATGAGCTGTTCATTCTTGAAAGCAGGATCTAGACCAGGGTTCTCAACCCTTTTTTTACTCATGCCCCCCCCCCTGAGCCACATTTACCTCTGTGGTCCCCTCATAGTTGCTGTTAGCTGGGAAAAAAGGTACTTTACCATCTTACTGTGGCCCCCGAGAACTATGGCATGAGAACCACTGATCCAGAGCATTAAGAAGACTATCATCATGTCAACATCGTATTCTTTTTCGCTCCACATGGAGCATGAGCCACCACTGTAGCTGGCGCCCCTTGCAGGAAGCCTCCACCAAGCGTGTACATGTTATTGTGGTGGTGGTATCTGCAGGAGCTTGTTTTACACCCTGATGTTGCCAACCTCATGTACAACCTTATATTAGTCACCTGTGACGAGTTGCCTGTTCTTATTAAGAAGACTATGTAAACTGTAGTTAATTCATTGTGATGCATGAAAGGATGTAAGAGTTGTGGATTCACTATCACAAAAGCGACTTGAATAGCCCAGGAATGCACGCCGTTTTGTCTTCTTAACACTTAATGATACTTGTTAAGAAAAGAATCTTCCATTCTTCAGTTTCAGGGGCGTAACAGAATTTCTGACTTATTTCAGTACACTGCGGTTTTTGCTTATATTTACAGTTAGCTTCCCTTTTGTTTTTTCTAATTACCATAATTTATGTATGCTGGGTGGTAATGCTTAACAAACCCTGTTTACAATACATTTAAAGCCACCGAGCAACCCTTAAAAAAATCACATCGGAATAAATGAAAAATAACCACTAGAATAAGATTTGGCTTATTAATTAACAGCTGCTTTGTCACAATATTTTTGGCAAATGCACCCATATCTTTTAAAATCTTGCCTTGATACGTTAACAACCCCCCCCCCCCCCCCCCACCCCCCCCCCCCCCCCCCCCCCCCCCCACACACACCCACAAACAACAAAGTTTCAAAATACAACTTTTATTACTCGTCCCCCAATCATTATCGGCCAACACATCAATGGTTATTTGAGCGAAAAAGAGACGTATATACTCCTCAAATTCTGTTTAACATCCAACAGCAATGTTTATTGCATATTGCATAGTATGTTGTACTCTTCAATATCTGCCGTTATATTTAATTCCAAGATAGTGATATACACCACAGTTATACCAACATTTTTGCCAGAAGGAGCTAGTACGAATATTGTTGACACAGTTACCAAGAAAATATTGTAAGGCCTACGAGGGTTCTGTCAAATGGTGTGCAGTTTCGTTTACACTGTTCAAAATGCGCGCCTTTTCCCGAAAAAACGTTGATGGGTATACGATTTGTTTTACATTTCACTTAGACAAATGAGGAATGTTTGTGAAAATGCATGTACATGTGAACCCCGCTTTACAGCGCTTCACTGATGCGGCGCTTCTTAATTATAACTTTTCGGCGCATTCTTCGCTCTTACGGCGCTTTTCGGCCAACCGCTATCGGAAATTGGAGTCAAACGCTTTCTTGATGTCGATGAGTTAGTCTGGTCCTGCCATTTGACCGTTCTGCATCTCTCAGTGTTCTCTGACGTCTTAAAGTTGTCATAATATGTCAAAAAGTGAATTTTTACTTAAATTATAGGGCCTGGAACCTAACCCGCCGTAAAGCGGGGTTCGCCTGTCCCATAGGATTTATACCAGTTGTCAGTTTCCATATGGCTACGTCTAGTCAATTTCCAATAACGGTTTACCATACGTGGTTACTTTTTATTGATCTGTTCTTGCACGATGTCTCAGTAAAGGGCTGTATCTAAATATATCCAGTACAGAAAGAGTCAAAAGGTAATCCCATATCAGACACAGCCGTAAGGGAGCGTAGTGTTAGAAACTTCACTATGCTAAATCCAGCATCGAGAGGTTGGATGACGAGTTCCCTTGTTTGTTGCCTTTTCTTTTCATACCCCAAGAGCGATCTCAGGTACCCATTTACAGCTTGGTAGACGGGAGGGTGTTGATACCGTGAATTGAACCCGGCACTTTTTTGCCGCGAGAAACCAGCGCTCTAACAACTCTGTCAATCGGACGCTCCCAAAAACCTTTAGTAATAACAAAATAGAAAACACCGCTTAAATTAGATTAGATTAAAAGGACTCACGTCAAATTATCCCAAGAAATCAATGTTCTATGAAAGCCTCATTACAGGGGATGGAAGACATGTATAAAAAGTAGGAGATTCACTCGTGCAGGCTTGGGGGGGGGGGGGGGGGAAGAAGGAGTGTCACATAATTGGGTTCGATCTCTTTTCCTCTCCAGCAGTATTGTTACTTTAGAGTCATTGTTTGCACTTCTTCTCCGTAATAATTCATCTTGTCTGTTTACCTGACCATCCCTGCTGAGAGAGTAGACAGGTGATTCAATATTGACAGACAGTCATGTTGGTAAAATTATCGTGTACCAAAATTTGGCCGCGCCGGATGAACTTGACGTACGGTTTATTTTGCGCTGATATGGCTGGGCTATTGCACAAGGACGAGGAGATAAATTACTCGTCTGCGGCCATATTCCAGACATGCACCTGAAAGACGTAATGTTGTAATAACTTCCGGACAGAAGTGTTACAAGGGCATTATTTGTGATAATGTAGGGAGTTGTAGTGCAGTCATTACCGCGAATCGACGGTTATAACAACTCCTTTTACGGAAAATGACCTTTTAAATAACGTGCAGAATTTTCCTATGAGGAAATTTTTTGAATAGACGCCATCAAACCAAGCATTATTGTAACTATTGGCCGGCATTCGAGATGTAAACATAACAACATTTATTTTTGGAGCCGGGTGTAATAGTAAACAACAACGTGCGTGGGACGAAAGTTGCAATATAACATAACACATTAGTCGGTTGAAAGCACTGAAAATTCACCTCATCAAGAAAACAACCAAACCTGCCAGAGTTCAGAATAGAATCAGAATTCAATTATCGTATCGGACTTGTTTGAGCATCTTGAGGACTTAAGAGCCCAGGAAAACTCTACCATTATTAACAAGGAAAACCGGAATCTGAGGAATCTGAGACACGGAGTCAAAGTGGGAACTTATTGTAAAGTAACAACACCCCAGAATACGTGTAAGAGGCATCTTCAACAAGTTCAATCAGTACCCTTTAGCTCCCCAAGGAGCATAGGCCTTCAACAAACACATGCCTAGTCTTCCTGTCCTGTATCATCTGCTCAAGTTCTTTCTATGTTTTCCTCATCATTTTCACCTGTTTCCAGTTCTCTTCTCCGTGTGTTTTTTGGTCTACCTCTGCCTCTCTTTCCCTGTGGATTCCAGAACAAGGACTGCCTTGTAATGCTATCAACAGGTTTCCTCAATGTGTGTCCTATCCATCGCCAGCGTCTTCTTCTAAACTCTTGTTCCACTGGCACTTGTCTGGTTCTTGTCATCAATTCCACATTTGTGACTTTGTCATACCATTTCAGTCCTTCTATTCTACACAAACACCCGCTTCAACAAGTTGCCGTAGCCTATTTCTCTGAGCCAAGAGTCTGTCGGTGAACCCAAAGATTTGGGGTAAGTTTTATATCTATAATTCTAGGTGTTGCATTATTAACACATGAAATAATATGTATAGATTGACATGTGAATATTAATATGTAAAAATTGCTAGTGGATGTCCAAGTCATACAAGGCTGGCAACCTCAGCATATAGAATGATGATTTCATTAACCACCACTGCAAGGGCTGGTGACTGCTTTATGTGAGTTTCTTATAGAGAACTAAAAGCCAAGGTAGTCCCAAGTTCCATATGTAAATGGGAGGAAATGATGAGATAATGATGTACATATTATTAACATTTTCAACCAGTGTAGATTTAAATGTAAACATACTCACTCTAAAAGTAATGAAAGTTTTCAACCTTTTCAACCAATATAAAGGTAGATATAAATCTATTCAACCTAAATATAATGAATGTTTTTATGCTCAATGGGATTAATATTAATTCTCAGCGAGGGTAAAAGTTCTGAGATAGATGGGATGGTGGAATAGGAAGAGGGGGACTCATAAGTATGGGTTGGAAAATGCAATACTCAAGTGGGTATTTGTTCTCTTCTTTTGTGACACTAGTCAGTGGTACCAACTGAGGGTACTATCTCTGGAACAAGTGAGGTATAAGTGACCTGAAGTCGGCGCTAGACACCATCATCAAACAGGTCTTAGAGACGTGGGACCAGCTTGGTAGTTACTCCATGACACTTCTTGGAACGTGCTACAACTTTCAAATTTGACCAGTGACGAGTGTGAATCAGGCATCCATCTATGAAGAACCAAACATCAGCTGGAGCAGAACAGACAAACTCATTGGCAGCTAAGTAGAAACATAAAAGCTGCCAAGTGAACTATCCAATTTTTAACGCCATAACATAACAGTGATGATAGCTTTTTCTATAAGGAATTATTCATTTTTTAAACTGTTAACTATAATTGATTATTAAATTTGTTACTTGTATAAAGACATCTAAAGTTGATTGAATCATTTTGAATGTACTACATCTGTATGTCTCAGACAATTTCTTAAATACACTTAAACAGAGCTATACAATAATAATAAGAGGAATTTCGCTGAATTAACACAGCTGGGGGCTTGAACGAGCTAACGAATTATAAGAAAACCCTATCATTCACAAAAGTTGACGGCAGATACTAGAATTAACATTTGCTCAGCCTCATGCAGCATTTTTCTCGCTTTTCTGAATATCTTGTGAATACTCCAAAGAGGTAGAAGCATCATTATCCTTCTACCTACAACTCTGCCAAGAGTAATCTTGTGCGAAGATAGACACCTTTGAAGACCCACATTAGTTACTCTTAAGTTGTGGCCATTGTTGGACCACTACTGCAGAGCTATGGGGAGTCAACCCGTGACAGTGAGGAGAGCTATGGAAATGACGCCCCGTGTAGTTTTCGGGAGGTCTGTGGTGAGACAAAGTAAGAATAGTACTACTGTTTCCTCAGGCATGTTGTACATTGCGACTAATATGGGTTTATGCATGTGGCTAGCAACTTCATCAGGCAAAACACATTGCTACACAGACCACTGCTGCAAGAGCATGACAATACTTGGTGCAGGCTTCCAGATAGGAGACCAGCTACAATGGTGGTTCCACACTTCTTAAGGAGTGAAAAAGAAAATGATGATGAATGAAAATGAGGAAGAGGTGCTTTCGATGTTATGTAACAAATACATTTTCTTGTGGCGCGATCCCCCTTTGGCGGGCATGCTAGGTTTTAGCCGCCTTTAGGGAGGTACCTAGTTTATATTTATTTTTATTTAGATTCCTATGTGTTCTACTTAACCCTCACTTTCTTTCCCTTCTCTGACGAAGGCCGTGTGGCCGCAACGTTGGCTATATTCTTTGTCTTTTGTCCTCGTAAATGAATCATCTTTTTTCCATTTTATTTTCATACCCATCCATTGTAACAAAGAAACGTTATATGAATCTTTGACAATTCAAAAATAAATAGACATACCAGTGGAAGAGACAGAAATGTGGTCGCTGAGGAGAATGGGATGAATACCATTGACAGCGGTGAAGTCCTTTGAGAAAGTAGAGGACATCAGCATCACTAGGTTCTTTTAAATTTGTTTCGTGCCTTATGGCCTTTACCAAAGCATGCATATGCTCTTGTAGTGGTGGGTTCTGTCGCAGTGTGTTTTACATGATGACGTAGGCACCTGACTGCTCTTGAGTTAGAGAAGGCAAAAGCAGTGAGGAAGGGAACTGACCATCCAACCTCACAAAGCTGGTCTTCGTATTGTGATAGGGTGGGCGAGAGATGATGATGCTGTTGTGATATGTGATCACTTTCTTGGGTTACCCTTTGTAGACGGGAGGGAAACGGAGATCAAAAAAGGAAAAATATGACTGAACACGTGTTTGAATCTAGAACGGCAAAAAGACGCAATTGGTAGTAAAAGAAAAAAAAATTCACGTCACTAGTTGACACAATGTAAGGAAATGGACAAAAAAGGACCTTGGCTCTTATTCGAAACAGTCATTTCTTGGACGTTTTTCGATACTTGGTTGTTTTATTTGAATTCAGCGGCAAACGCCGTAGAGAAGGTTTGCGAACAAATTTCAAAAAAAAAAAAAATACCCTTGAGAAAAAAATATGTTTTTCTTAATAATAGAGTTATGAATATAAAACCTAGCTAGTTTGATAGCCCATCTTAAGTAGAGAACTAATATACTTTAAATTATACAGACGGATAGATAACAAGGAAGATATTGACAAAAGACTGTATTGTTCATATCAGACTAGCGACTGTACTGTTCATACTGTCACTAAAGTTTCAAATTTTTGTCCTTGAGACACGCAAATGCAAAAATCAAGCTGTAATGGAAGAGAGGGGGAAGGTGGAGAATTGTGGCTAAAAATAACTTAGGAGGCAGATTTGTGTAGGGTATTGCATGTAGAACCAAGTGTGTTTTTGTGAAAAACCAAGTAGAGACAGACGGACCAACAGACAATAATACATACTTGACTGAGATCTGACTGAAATTTGGCTTTTGGTTGTAGATTTGAAAAAGTTAGGGGGGAAGTCGGTGATTGGATAAATGTAATCATATTAGCGGGACAGAGATGCGCATTTTTGCCATTTGATACAATTCTGTCCAGGGACACAGTCGGTTATTGCCTGTGGTGTTTTTCCCAGAAGATATTACATACATTTAGTGGGACGCCATCATATAGCCAGCAGCTCAGCTGAGTTTTGCTAGCAAATAACTGTGTTCTCAATTCTGAATTCTGGTAAGAATGAAAGTATTTATTTTGTACATTTTAATATTTCGAGTGATTGATACTGCCATATCATATAAAATGATTACGACAAGTAAGTGTTCGCTCTAGGTCCCCAGCCCAAGTTCAGGGTCTAGAGACAAACAAAATATATGGACGCCTAACTAAGACTATGGAAGGCGGATCTATTGTTGAGATCAGTGGGAACATATCACCTATCTTATTGAATAAAAGGAAACTTTTGAACATATCTCAGATGCAATGCAGTCTTGGAACTAGTACTATATGAAAACAACTGGGTAAGATGTGCTGTGTGGTCAGAGAGATCTGACCCATTCTGTGTAATGTTGATGTGTTGTGCTGTGTGTAAGAGTGGTGCAGTAAATAGATTACTGACACAGCGCACAAATTTTGTTTCAGAATTGTGAGTTTCTGTTGTGGCACTAAGGTAGTGCCACATAAGTAATCAAGGTTACTCAAGCAGATGTGTGTGCAGCCAAACAGTGTGTCGGTGCAGTCTACCATTGTATTCTAGCTACCGAGAGGAGTGGGCCACCTGAATCCAGCATCAGATCTTCGCAGACAAGATGAGTGATTAGTGGCCTGCTGAGGATTCACCATACTCCTAGAGATTTATAAATATTTCCCCATCAAAAATATATTGAATTTTGGGAAAGATAACATTTATTACAGTTCATAAGACAATGGACAAAGCTTGTTCTAGTCACAGAGTGGGTGTGATGACACCACCCCAACAGCACATCCAGTAATAGTTCTCCTAGAGACTTTATAAGTATAATTAATATTAACCAGTCTTATAAAATACTTATGTACACACATACCATTTTATTATGCCATATATCTATGCATTCCATTTATAACTCCATAACATTTCATATGTTCTGACCAAAATAAAACATTGGTTCAGAACAAATAAATCTAAAGAAAATTTTAATATTTAAACTAAAACAGCCTGAGTTAGTTCAGTGTGTTATAGAATTTTATTAATATTATTAGACTTATTAATTATCTGTGTGTGTTTGTATATTCTACTACAACACATTACATTTCAGTACCCTAGACTTTTTAACGTAGCTACATTCATAATAGTAAAAGAGATATGTTTGAGGTCGTAAGTGGTAGTAAGAAGGGCCTTCTGTAATTCACATCTACATTTATCTCAGGAGCCTTCACAGCTGACCTCATACATTACACTAGGTAACACAACAACCATACAGTACCATCAAAAACCACTACAGGCTGTATTTATTCATACAACCCATTCAGTGACAAAGAGCAAACACTAAACAAACAAAACAAAACACCCAGCCAGTGCTCAATGTCTCATCCTGTGCAAACTTCTGCTTACTCTGGGTGTCTTTCACATCTTGCCTCTACTGCGAATCTTACCCAACTGCCTTCGGCGCTCCCGTATTCTATACGCCAAATAACCGCATCACGCAGGGCTTGCGTGCTGGTGTAGTGATTTACGCTCGCGCACTCGCAAAGCGGCAGGCTCGTGTAGGACTATTTACTTCAGTTTCTAAACACACAAATATGAACTTAGGGAGATTTTGGGGCGTTTACTATGGCCCCATCACAGTATAGAGAAGTCTCTAACACGTCATTACCTCACGACATTCTGCTATGGGATTTACTTCACGTTTATTTAAGGATAAGGGGACGTTTCATTATGTCTGAAATAAATCTTTCACCTGTTATTGTTATTGATATTGTTGTTCAGAATCGACATCATTGCACTCCGGGCAACCACATAGGTGCTCAGTCTCCCTCAGCAAACGTCCAAGGGTATGAATGCTAATTGTTTCTGTTGCGCGCTGGTTGAATATAGGCCGGATGCATCCTCTCTTTCCCTCATCCCTGCCAGCCTTATGAATGCCAAACTCCAGCAGTCTTAGCCTTGATGGTTCATCGATTGCAGTGTCATTCTCTAATAGGCGATCATTAATTGTACCCAGTATCTCTCCTTTGTCCATATCCAGTGCACCAGCTATAGGTGCTCTTGAAGCTAGTCTATCAGCTCTTTCATTGCTGCGTACCCCTTGTTGGCCAGGACAGTAGATCCACACCAGTTCTTGGAGATTCGAGGCTTCTGTGGAGGTTTTCCATTCATGCCGTAGCCATCCATTTTGGATCTTCCGAAGCACGGACCGAGAGTCTGACACAATAACTGCCCTTGTTAATGAAGTTTCAGACAACCACCTTAAAGCCGCAGTAGCTGCCTCTACGTCCATTCTCATGCTGGAGGTTGTTGTCATGTAAGCCCCGCTATGTGCAGCGACGATCATGCCCTTAATTCTAGCCGATAAGCACCATCCTGATTTCTCACCACGGACTACAGACTCATCAGTGTACACAATGGCATCATCATTTATCAGTTGATAAATTTCCAGCTCTGCTTTCCCATTGTTCCAAGCTGTGGTGAAGTGGGATGTTATAAATAATTATAGGGGACTTAGTGTACTGACTGAGATCAGCTGTGAAGGTATATATATATCTAATAAGAGTAGTGTATTATATATAACCTTACTTGCTGCCACATATGTATACCTCAGTCAGAATTATTCTGGAATAGTGTGATGACTACGTTATATGTCTAGGGTATGTGTATGATGAAGTGTAAGTCAAAACAACAACAGACAGATAAACAATTTAATTTATTCCACTACACTTGACAACACTGTGACACTCACATACATAAAACACTCTACAAGGATATCTTAAGGGAGTCACTGATAACTTTTCAAATAACAATATGTATTCATTGCTGTCATGAATGAATATGTGTCCTGATTCAAATACAAAGGAACCAGGAATCACAATCAATTTTAATTACAAGTTATATGTACAGAATTTATTAATATGAATCTTGTAGTGACATCTATTTTCAATATTATCCTATGTGTGTTAGTTGTGTAGTAGTAATATGAGGTAATACTGGTATTGTTTTGTTCAAGCTCTGTTGGTATTTGTCATCATGACTTCAATAGTTTGTCTTTATTGGAACTAGTATTGGAGATGTTCTCAGTTCCTGATATTAAAACAATTTAATTCCCCTCTTAATGTTATTTTTACAATGTCATTTTAAGATGGGGGTACATAATGTTGAGCTCAGCTGGCCACATCAGCTTATCTTGCGTGATGGCGGCAGGAAAAGACTCCTCTGCTCGATTTCTCCCCTGGGCTCTGGAGACACCTCACTGATAGCTAAATGGACCAAGGAGTATGCTGTCCGACTCTGGATTCAGCAAAGCTCTGACCAGGTGCTGCTCAATAACGTTAAGACCACAGTCCCACAATTCATGGAAATACACAGATACGTTGACTAGCAATGAATTCTGGCACAAATACTGGCACAAATTCCCATCTGCTTATGTTCCAGGCTTTTATTTAGCAAAAATATGAGCTGGCTTCAACGCACTGTTGCTTTATCAAGCTTATTTGAACTAGTGGTCTCGAACTAACGCTCCTAAGTGATTATATCAGCGAGTCTGGCCAATGGAGCCACGTTTCGACAAGTGTTTGAAAAAATTTTACCTTCCTACGTCTCCCCCAACAACCAAGGATAGCATTTATAGTCCGACTAATCGTGTGTAGCCTTACATATCATTCCAGCCAATCAGTTCAAATGTAACTTGTGGCCCATTTCCCGTACAATGGTGGTTTAAAAAAATCTACCACTGAGCGATTCTGATTTTGGGTGTTGTCTGACAGCACCATCATTTTATTTTGGCTATAACTTGTTAATTCCTAGACTATTTGCATAACACTTAACATATTCTTTGTCATCAAGCCCTAAGGAACCCAAATATACAAATTTAAAAGAGCTAAGTGGCTGCGTTCAAAATATGCAATTTCTTCTACCTCCTGTTTCGAAGATGTGCTGTCTGGGTACTGTAATGTTTTCAAACGTAAACCCATCTATTGTCATCTTTTCTAATAAGCGTTTTTCAGGATTTTAAAACCTAACTCTGGGAAGGTTAGTGTTTTTATCACTGTCCGTCCGAAAAAAAGTTAGTGCATGTGGCCTTACACGCGTGATAGTAGTAATTGTGTATCGCGCGACGCGTGTTTAGTGTTGCACGTGTTTGGCTTTCTGCCTCTCTGATAAGGGTGGATTTGAGCTGAAATGATAACTTGCCACCCCTATCGACACCTGGTATTAAAGTGCAAGATGTAGGTGTCTTCTCTGATTTAGAATGTTGCTGTGTGTGTTGCAGTAGAACAGTTCACAGGGTACACCACAGGCAACATGACGTGTAGAGTCATAGAAATGGTAACTTCGCTTTAGTTTTATACCATTTATTGCACGCCACAAAACAGTCATGATATTTATGTCATCATCAGCACAGTATAACGAATGCAGCATTCAAAATCATATTAACTGATAGTCATGTAGGATTCAATACTCCATAGTTGTATGGTAAACAGATATCATAAAGTTCTGGTTCGTGAAGCTTTATAAATAATATATATAACTTCTGCAACAGTGTCAGCTGCAGATCTTCAATGATCATAGACAATAATAATTATTCCCTTCCTGATGCTAGCAGATCAGATGTATACAATAAGTCCGTTTACTGTCTGCACGTGAATAGCATACATGGATTACAGGTCAGCTCGACCTTTATAACCTTCCTAAGTCTAACCATCTGACTTGGACGTGATCTCTGATATAACGAATCCTGGAACACAGACAATAGTCTTGTTGGTCTAGAGCGACCCATATATATATATAACTAGTTCAGGTATAAAGATACCGGTGACTTAATCCTAGTCAAAGTACCTCTCCATTTTGAATCACACAGGCGAGCAAAAAGGCGACAAAATGACGAACCTCTAGATGATAGCATAAAGTTCGATACAAGAGGAATTACCTTATTTCGGAAAATCAACCATGAACATATGCCTCCAGGCAGGCTTGAATAATACTGGGAAATAGTCTAGTTAGCTAACTAACTCACAAAGACAATGTATTTCCCTCAGAAAATCACAAGACGCAGGTCGCGTCTGCTCGCTACTTAGACCATTTCTTAACTGCCCCGAGCTGGGCGGAACAACAAACGAAAACCAAGTCGAGACATGCGCAGAGCGACAATCTCTGAGTCGCCGTTCACAATAAGACGATTCTAAGAACATTCGAGATAAAAGTCTTATACAGTCGCGCCTTTTATGGTCATGAACAGAAGCGTTAAGAAAGGTTTCAGACATCTACAACAGTTGACTGATACTACCAAATAAGGAGATATGGTCACGCTTCGTTCAAGAAATTATAGACCGAACGTGTCTCTATACAAGAGAAGGCAAACTCCTAAAAAATTGTAGTCTCGATAACTCGGGTTATGTCCCTTTGACTGTAAAAAACATAATACACACTTCAGTCAAAAAATGATCATACATACGAAAAATGATCATACAAAGGCTTTGAAAAAAGTAATTATTTGTGCGTAACACTCTCCCTTCTCTCTATCCTTTAGTCCATCTGTTCGTTCGTTTTGGTAACGTAGTATAATTAATGTTAGGATTAATTTAGGTCATTACGCAGTGTGCCTCTCAATGTTTTTCTTAGAAATGCAATACCCGTTTTAATGTGTTGTGGAAACGCTTGTATTTATGCAGTGGCTTATATTTAACGTGGAAACGTTACAATTTGCAGACGAAGCATAAAACAAAGGGGATTTCGAGTACATTCTTTGTGACAGCACTGTTATTTTACCATTGCTCTTTTCTTTATTAGAATTTATTTGTTAGGCTTTACATTTACCTGACACTTTATATATGTGGATTAGAATATTTCACGACACAAGCTCTGCACCCTCTACCATGGCTGATGATGACCTGTTGGTAGGTTGTCAAGTGCTACATGGGGGGTCGGAGTGGCTAAGAGGTATGGCGTCCGCCTCGAATTCTAGAGGTACCAGGTTCGATTCCCAGTTGAGGGAATATGATTTATGGAAATTTTTTTTCCTTCAGAATCAGTGGTCCTAATGATGTCATACTCCCCCCCCCCCCCCCCCCCCCCCCCCCCCCCCCTTCCTGTCTCCTGGGTTGTGAGATCGGATGTCTAGCCTTTTCGAATAAGTGCAAAAAAATAGGAAGTCCCGTGTGCAAGCTGCGCACGTTAAAAATCCCACGGCAGTTGGAAATCGTAAAGAGTAGGCCTATCAGGCCGCTGCCCTGGCAAAATTTAAAAATTAGAAACTTACCCACCACAAATATATATATATATATATATATATATATATATATATATATATATATATATATATATATATATATATATATATATATATATATATATATATATATATATATATATATATATATATATATATATATATATAGAATTTGTGATTCCTAGATACACACATTGGGATTCTCACCGGTGCTACGGAGTTCGTGCACTGTGCTGAGATCCAAGTGCTACATCTTTCACCTGATGTTATTACAACACCCAGGTGTGTAAGTTACTATTATTTGATCATTTCTTCTAGTATCTTTGCAGCACGAGGCTCTTAGAACTATATTGTATTTGCACCTGTCTTATTCGAGCCAATTCTCTTCATTCCAAGGGGAATTTGAAGAGCTTTGCACGGTTAGAAAGATTCATCTTTCAAATCTAATGGAAACAATACATGTCTCGTTCATCAACCGGTAAACTGACGACAGTTAACAATATTGTCTGCGACAATTTAGATAAACAGGAGATACAAAGGGTTAGGAATACTATTAAAAAAACTGGAACTAAGAATGTGTAAAAATAGATTCAATCACGTGGTCCACGCAGGAGAAAGCGAGAAAAGATAGTCTAGATCAAGGGTCGGAAACTAGTCGATCCCGTTCTTCCGGTAGATCCCAGTGGATGACTTGGTAGATCTTTATGCAGCTGCTGGGTAAAATAGGAAATACTTTATAGTCTAGGGAATATTCGGACTAAACGTCTGTCGTCTGCTTTTAAAATTGCGATGTCCCCGGGATCAGATGTACTTTTCCCGCAATCCCAATGAAAACTCGAGATGGCAAGGGAGCCGGTAGAAGATGGAACGAAGCACGGGTAAACTACTTGGTCTTTTACATTTGGACATGCGCCATAATATAACCGACGGACCTTGTGTCTAGGTTGAACGGGCACGTCTCGCCAAAAGTGGAAGAACTACCACCCCCCCCCCCCCCCCCCCCCCCCCCCCCCCCCCCCCCCCCCCCCCCCCCCCCCCCCCCCCCCCCCCCCCCCACCCCCCCCCCCCCCCCCCCCCCCCCCCCCCCCCCCAAAAAAAAGTGTAAAAAAATGAACAGGGTTGACTCCTCCAAGATTACCCCAAATATATATATATTATTTCTAGATGTCGTATACTGCAAAAGGAACACAGACAGAGTGCAGAAATGTTAAGAAAAGGAGAACTGTAAATAATGTTACAGTACCAGGATAGTTTTGTCCGGTATAATTTACGGGGATATTTGTTTGGTTTGTTTTTTATGGGCAATCTTCACTGCCCATAGACAACTCTATCAGTGCTCCGATCTCCTCCCTTAGATCACACAAGGAGGATCTCAGCACAGTGCACGAACTCCGTAGCACCGGCGAGGATACCAGTGTGTGTATAAAGGAATCACACATTCTATAAATATTTTTGTGATGGATAGGTTTCCTAAGTTTTAAATTTTGCCAGGGCAGCGGCCGTGTGGTCTACTCTTTACGATTTCCAACTGCCGAGAGATTTTTAACGTGCACAACTCGCGTACGGGACCTAATATTTTTTCACCCTTATCGAGAAGGCTAGGCATTAGATCTCATAGGAGATCCGGGTGAGGGGGGAGGCATATGCCATCATTAAGAACCACTCGTTCTGAAAAAAAAAAAAAACCAATTCCATCAATTATATTCCATGTACTGGGAGCGAACCTGATATCTTTAGAATTAGAGGCGAACGCCATACCTCCTAGCTACTTTGACACCCCTCCCCCCTTCCAAACGTCGGTAACTTTTATGTAAACAAACGTGCTCCTGTACACGTATAAACCAGAAATAATGGGGTTGCACCGTTTACTGTGGTAATTATTACTGACACTCTGTTAAATCGGGAACACTTATAACACTTATTTCTGTGAATACTGTAGTAACGTTTTATGCTTCCAGTTTTTATGCTCTGGGTATGAAAACTTCGAGAGCTACCATAAAATCTTAAAGTTGTGGACACAGACTGTGTCGGTCTGTGTGTTTACTTGATTGAAGTCTGCTCCATCCCTTAATGTTTCAAATGTCCCCAAATGCCCTTCGGCTTAGAATTAATGCTTTTCCCAGGGGCAGACAATTTAGGTAGCGTTTTTTGGGATCTTCTTTGCCTTACTCTTGAAATATGCATTCAGAGATGCAACTGAAGGAATTTGCCTTCGCACTAGGTCAGATGGCCGACTGTTTAACCTCGCAAGTCTGAAGGCAAAAACAAAAATCAGAAGGGTCACTATAAGAGACTCCGTTATTCGCTGATGACGCTGCAATCGTCACTCAAAGCCAACAGGAGCATCAGAGGTTGATGAATTGCTTCACTCAAGCATGCAAGGACTTTGGCCTGACAATAAGACTAAAGAAAACAAATGTGCTGTCAGGATGTGGGTGTTACACCAGTTATCACTATCGATAACTATGAATTGGCAGTGGTGCACCACTTCACATACCTGAGGTCTACCATCAACGACAAACTCTTTCTGGGCACAAAAATTGACAGCCGCTTTGGCAAAGCTGCAGCTACCTTTGCCCGCCTCACCACTCGTGTTTGGGGAAACTCAACTCACAACGAAGACCAAAATTGCGGTGTATAAGGCCGGCGTCACCAGCACTCTTCTATATGGCAGCGAGACGTGGACAACTAATGCTTAGCAAGAAAGAAGACCCAATACCTTCCATCTACGGTGTCTACGTGGCGTCCTTGGTATTTCGTGGAAAGACAAATTACAAATGTCGAGGTATTATCACGTGCTGGCCTTCAAAGCACGTTAGCTTAGACAGCGCAGACTGCGCTGGCATGGCCACCTTCCATCTACGGTGTCTACGTGGCGTCCTTGGTATTTCGTGGGAAGACAAATTACAAATGTCGAGGTATTGTCACGGGCTGGCCTTCAAAGCATGTTTAGCTTAGACAGCGCAGACTACGCTGGCATGGCCATGTCCACCGCATGGAAGATGATCACATTCCGAAAGATATCTTCTACGGACAACAGGCTGATGGCAAAAGAACATCTGGGTGACCGCAGCTGAGATTCAGAGATGTATGCAAGAGAGACATGAGGGCACTGGACATAAATCCAGCAACCTGGGAGGATGAAACTGCTGATCGCACCAAGTGGTGGTGCTACTTCGGCGCAACCTCAGATTGGGTGAAAAGAAGCTCCCACAGCCAGCAGAAGAGAGAAGAAAACGTCGAAAGGAACACCAGGAAAATAAGCAGCTGAGGACTGTCACCTCAGGGGCGCATTCCCATAGTCAGTTATGACTGAAGGGGCTATACTTACTTACTTAGTCGTTCCCCTTCTACCGTGAGGTGTAGAGGTTTGGAAGAGAGAGCGCCAGACTATCCTATCGGCTGTCTTCCTCCTGGCCTGGTTCCATTCTAGTCCTCGGTCCTTCAAAGATTGTCTAAAGTTGTCCTCCCAGCGGACTCTGGGTCGTCCTCGGGGTCTGGATCCTTGGCTCTTTGTTTCCCATGCTTGTCGTGGTATCCGATCTTCTCCCATTCTGCAGGCATGGCCAAACCATCTTAATTGGGACTGTTCTACTTGGGTCTGCAGGGGGTAGGATTTAAGGCCTTGACATATCGTCTGGTTGCGGACCATGTCTCTTCTTGTTACTTCAACCACCTTCCTCAGATACCTCATTTCTGAGGTTTGGATCTGGCTTTTATGGGTTGTAGTCATTGTCCATGACTCGCATCCATATGTCAAGACTGGGACATAGGTGGAGCGGTATACAGCCATCTTCGTTTTCTTAGCAACCTCTCTCTCGCTGAGGAATCCTCGATTTATGGCCAGAAAAAGTCTCCCAGCTGCTGCTTTTCGAGTGGCCAACTCTTCTTTGATGCCTCCCTTTCGGTCTATAATAGCTCCGAGGTATTTAAAGTGGTCGACCTGCTCCAGGACCTGTTCTCCCAGCTTAATCTGATGTCTTCTTTCTTCTCGTGATATCACCATGGATTTTGTTTTAGAGCTGCTTATGACCATCCCTCTCTTCTCCAGCTCTTCCTTCCAGACTTGCAGGTTGGATTGGAGATGTGCCTCTGATTTAGCAATCAGGGCAACATCATCATCAAATGCCAGCTCCGAAATATAGACCTGTCTCATCTTCCAGTACCCCACTGAATACTTTCTTGTTATCTCCTTACATGCCTTGATGACATCGTCCATAAGGAGTATGAAGAGGTAAGGTGATAGGATATCACCTTGTCTTACACCAGTGGTGGTCCTGAACTCTTCTAACTTATGGTTTGCTGTCCTCACATAATTTCTGCAAGACTTGTAGAAGCTCTGTATAGCATGAATCAGAGGTGCTGGAATATTCTTCCTTGCCAAACAGTCCCAAAGTTTGCTCAAGGGGACCCTGTCAAACGCCTTTTCCAGATCTATGAAACAAAGATGCATCTCACTCTTATACTCAATTGCCTTTTCACTCAGCTGTCTGAGTGTGAAGATTAGGTCTTGAGTACTTCGGTTTGCTCGGAATCCGCACTGGACTTCATCCAATTGTGGCTCAGCTAGGCGTCGGAGTCTCTGCTCTAGGATTCTAGAGTAGATTTTACCAGGGACACTGAGAAGGGATCTGAAGGGGCTATCATTATTATTATGTTAACGGTTGGACAAACTGTAGGACATACGTTCTTAACCATTCTTTTGCCGTGTACCCTTTGATTGTCCGGTGAATGCTACGGACCCTTTCTTAGAAAACGCATTTACATGGACGCATATTGAGAATTTTTGCACTCAAATAATACACCTTATTACAATCAAAAACCGTTAAGCCTACTGTTACGTCCATTTTCGCACAGCCATTTATGATGCGAGACTTAACAGATTACCAGATGCCAAAATCTAACTTTGTTAGACGTACTTAGGTACGCATCTATGTATGTGATAATAACTTAAATTTATTATGCACCAAAGTGCACAAATTCGGTGCGATATATTCGTTGGTTGCCTAAGAGCGCGGATGACGTCAGAGACACGTCAGAGATAGAAGAGACAAGATGCCGGTTTTACAAGACAGACGCTGTTCTGGTCTTTGAGTCCCATATTGCGGGAATAGTTGATTGTGATTATATATCGTTTGCTACCTTCCAGGGCGAAGCATTAGCCACAGCCAAGTCTGATTCATACTCTTCCGTATCTCCATGTGATACTCGATGTAAGTACTTTACAAGATTCTGACAGGACTTCAGTAAGGCATCATGACCTACTGCTAGTGAGTTCGGAATCCTTTTTGCGAAGTAATATTGAAGTCGATAATTTTATGAAGTCTCAAGACAAGATGTCCGGCCAAAATTATACATAAGTATCTTTGATAAAAGATCGGATATGGAAAAGAAGTGAATAATCTTCACCTCAATACTTTGCCGTTTGCGGGTTGTCCAACGGTCATTGAGGTCAGTCAAGTTTGACATTGAAATATTATCTACGTGCAGAATTCGTATTACCATGCCTGATGTTCCAGTATGTCTTCATGATGATGTCTACGTTTCGTCTAATAAACTTGTTATATAAACTGTCAGTCAAGCCCTGAATTCAGCGTCCATCAATTACACCTGAATGTTGGTTTGCATATTGACATTGACTCAGTATTCTCACAGCCCATAGACTTTTAATCATTAATGTCACCATATTAGTCGGCCACCTGTAAGTCCGACCAAACTGACAGCATTCCTAGTAAGTAGCCTGATGAACTATTAGTAATAGACATAACCAATATTCACAAGAAAGAACTGTCGTATCGACGAAAGGTCAAAGTATATACAGAAGTAAACAGCGTATCAGCCGATGGCCAAAGAACATAACTAAAGCCAAAGAACACTACCAATATACTATACATCAGGTGGCCAAAAGGCTACTACACCTACGTACCGAAATACTAAAACAGTCTGTAAAAAGAATATTTTTTGTTAAATGCAAAAATCTATGATAATTTTCGGAGTAAACATTTTGGTGAAAATAAATGTCAAATTGTTAGGTTATGTACATGGACCCTTAGAATCCGTTCATAGTGACCAGCGGACCACAGATTAATAAACCCAGCTTTAGGAGTACTGTACTGGTATTTTGCCGCAAGGAAGGCAAAGGAGCCTAAACCTCAACCGTTGAATATTAAAAACGATCTGATGAACAGCACAAGCCCCTGAACAATTGACAATTGGTCTTCTACTGAAGTACCGAAGAAGACAGTAAATTGCAGGGTTGTGGAGTCGGCCAAAAATTCTTCAACTCCTGAAATTTTAGAAGTCCTACCCTGATTCTCGACTACGACTACAGTTTTTTAACTCGTCATATGTCATAAAATTCGGAGTCGGAGTCCGGACATTTTTTTAAACCGACTCCACTAAAAAAAAAACCGATCGACTCCATGACTCCCGACTCCACAGCCCTGATAAAATGTACCATCACTGTATGAATTATTCATATTATTGTTATTGTTGATTAGAATCGACATCACTGCACTCCCAGGTACACCATAGGTACTCATTCTCCATCAGAGGGACCCAAAGATGCAGCAATAGAGAATGCAGTCAGCGACTCATAGCTTGACTGCTTACGTCAGGGTCAGCGAACCAGAGCTGACCAAGACCCTACTCCACCTCCACGTGGTGGTCCTGGAAACAGGCTGCATCACTGCAGTCTGGCTGAGAGAGTAGGGATCGAAGATGGAAGGCAAACCCGGTCCCAAAAAATGCCTTGCTGAAGTCGGATGTGCCGGCCGAAAGGCGCAGATATCGCAGCTCCGCTGTAAACAGACACAACGCAACCAACGCCCTTTTCATGACGAACGAGGAAGAAGGAAGAAGATTCTCCATCAGCAAATGTCGAAGGGCATGAATGCTAACTGTCCCTGTAGCGACGGATCATGCATCCTCTCATACGCCCATACCTGCAAGTCTTACGTTTGATGCGAAATTAATTATTCAAATATTTCTACATAGACAGTCCAGTTAACATCCTAAACTCAAATAGGCTGGGACATTCTTCTTCTTCTTCCATCCTTAGCCATCAACCGGCAAAGCAGTATGTGGCCAGTACGCCTAGTGGCGTCTTAGGGCAACAACAAATTGATCAATCTATCGCTGTTTCCACCACGCCTAGTGGCGTCTTTGTGGAACAAAAACAGACCAATCTATCATTGTTTCCGTAATCAGATTGGTTGGCAAGCAGGTGATCAGCCCACTGTGCGAAGTTTTTACGGGATGGGGTAAACAGCCCCATGCCCATACCCTCCTTAGTCGCTTTTTACGACATGCGTGGTAGGGTGCAGTGTTACTATTCTTTGCTCCCCTTTCGGGCCCCGAGGCTGGGACATGTAAAGCCTAAATAAGGCTGTATGAGAGTCCGCGAAGAAACAAATTTTAAGTTAAAGAGAACGCATACTTTGATGTTCGGACAGCGCAGAAAAATCGAATGATCTCAGACAAAAATAGTCCGCCAGGACGAAATGGGAATGGAGGATTACTTTAGAAGAAAAGAACTCGCATTGATTCAGAGCGCTAAAGTAGAAGGACAAAGACAAAAAAGAAGTAGAAGATTGTAAATAAAATGCGGATCAGTTTTTCAGTTTTCCATTGCACTAAATTCTTAATCAGTGGTTCTCCTGGGTGATGCGAGCATTGCACCGACTTGGGAGAGGCGCTGAAATGTTTTAAAACAAATAAAAACATTAAAATTCAAAAGTAACAAGAAAAATGAAACAAGTTCCGCATTACATTATTATTTCCTTATATAAAACTAATAGTTTTCCTATATGTCTATATTATTCCTTTTTTCAAAAAAGAGCGCATTGAGCACCCTTGTGTAATTCAACGTAAATAAAGGGGAAAAAAAACAACCCAAAATCAGATTTAAAAAAAAACATAAATGTACTTGTATTATGTTTTTGTAAAATACTACAGTGAAAAATCACTAGTAGAAATTACAGCGTGATCCAACTCAATAGCGCGAAATGGAGTCTCACAAGAGTACATACATTACAGCACGGGATGGGATAGGGGCGCCGATACGCTATCTCGCACCACCTTGAAAAATAGCTAGGGCTGGCTCTGGTCTTAGTACCCGGTCTAGTGTGCGACACTCGGAGTTAGCGCTACACGTGGTGCATCACGTATCGTAGGCACTTATTGCTCTGTGCAGTATTTGTTATGACGTAGTAAATGTTTAAAAACTTAATTCTGGGGCTTAGGCAGCTTTAGAGTTTAGTTAGTAGTGACGTCATCAGAACTGGTCAGGGCAGTTCGATTTTATGCGAGCAATTATGCTACCCCCTCCCCCAAAAAGTGACGGGAATAAATTATGATGTGCACTTTCTGCTACATGTCCCGATCACATCATTAATTATGCTGTGGTAATTTAATTCCTTTCCATTTGTGGCGGTATTGTCTCCCCTGCTCTGCAGCGGTGGTACAACAATGACCAGGCTTAGAGTATAAAGATGAGGGTGTTCAAAGGTCATCAACCTTCGCTCAAGATTACTCTTGGCAGAAATACAAATAGAAGAATGATGCTTCTATTTCAGGGAGCCTCACAGGAATTTTAAGAAAGTAAGCATAACACATGAGGTCATGTAAGCTGTCATGAACTTTTTATCTTTCCGCCCCTTCTGTGAGGAAAATGAAATTTGCTCGTATTTTATCAGCCCCCAACTAAAATGATTCAGTAAAATATTACTTTAATAACTCTGGGTGGTTATGGATTTTAAAATAACTGAGTCATACGGGTGCAATTCACTCAGTAATTATTAAATCAACTATCAGTTTATATTTGCAGATAACAAATGTAATAATAAATTATAGTTAAGAAAGTGAAAAATAGAGTTCTGTATGAAAAAAATGAAGCACTTATGTTTTCATCACTGGTAATGACTTATGGCTTAAAAAAGTTCTTTTGATGGTCCTGACTGTAATATTAACTAGCCAGATGTTAACGGTGATTTGCTGTTGATGTTGTGTTCCGTCACTGTTGGTTTCCAAGTGTGTTGTTGACTTCAGCAATCGTCAAAATCTGTGGCTGTAGCCCCACTTCCATTCTACCACTTCATCTTCCTCCAAAACGTTACTCTCACTGAGCATTAATGTTAAACCCAGTGAGTCGCATGAAGTGCGTTTGGGCAGTGGAAAACGACAATTGCATTATTTAAACATGTTTGAATATACACGTTAACATATTAAAATGTTGATATAATAAATATGTACACCATGATGTCATTATCATCCACTCCCTGCTCCACATAGAGCCTGGGGCTACCTCTGCTTTTGTGTTTCCTGTAAGGAAACTCGCACGAAGCAGTCACCAGCTATTGCATTGGTGGTTCATGAATCCAATCATTTTATATGCTGAGGTTGGCAGCCTCATTTGAACCTGTACATCCACAAGCTATTTACACATGTTAAATGCAAAAATATAACATGTGCATATTACAACTTATCATGATTATCGGGAATGAGTTTACAGACTTCTTGCACAGGGAAAACTTCCGAATAGAATCAGGCCATTGGTTTTAAGAGGCCATCTTACAGGTGGTCTGGGTACTACTTTAATTATAATCTAAATGTAATTCTGTATGTAGGTTCCTAGGACTCGTGGTTTCCAGTACTATAGTCGAGTTTTCTTTCTGTCTAATATCAGAAGATCCTCTAATACTTGGTCCTGTCCTTATGTTGGAATCCTGTTTCTATTCGTTATCCTGGCTGTCTGAAATGTCATCTTAACGAGGTGGAAAAGCAGTGGCGTAGTATGAAAATGTTGCAGATTATAAGCGACATTTTTGCTTACACGTCTATGTGGTTTCGTTCGAAAAAACTTCAATCAGAAATGGTTTATCTTAGCACTTCCATGCCAATCCAACCACGAATTAGTGTCTGATACCGGTAGGGGTATTTTTTCCCCCACTACTTTCGTGTAGAACATTCTACATGACACCATAATATATTTTCTTTCTAGCCATTTACCAACTTCATCTGCCTGTCTTTCGTGACCATATGAGATCTTGCTTCTTCCGTTTCGCCTGTCATGTTTACAAACTCACTACTTCACAGATCTAACATTATAATCTCCTCCCAGATGTTATTTCCTTGTAATTGTTTATCACAGCAAAGTCCATCTGCCGGAAGTATTACATCACTGTCCGTGTCTTAATCTTCAGCATGATAGTCATTTCCTACAGTGAGATCTGCCATGTATTTGGACGCGTCATGTTTGCAAACTAGCGCCTTGTCATGCGGCAACCTGATAGCCTGTATCTTCCAAGACAAGAAGTCGGAATTAAAAATAGGAGTGTCGCTGAGTGTAGACTCTTACTCCGCCCGGAGCTAGCAATAAGCTAAAAATTAATGTGGCAGGTTCGTTCCTTCGATACGTGTCGCTGATAACAAAGGAGAGAGGGGTGGGTGAGAAGTGTGACAAGATGGGATAAGAAAACCTTGAACGATGAAAGCGAAACAACGATAAGAAAAAAACGAAAGTAAGGGCACAGGAGAGAAAATGAAGGAGGGCACAGAAAAATGAGTAATGATCGAAGATTTGATTACTTAGTTCCCTAAGACAGATTCCACATTGACTGTATTATCTCTGTCTTTCTCACACTTCCACGCACGCTTTCAAAGCAAGTGGGGAAAATAGGGTGAAAAATGTTGCGGCGATGGAAACAGAGTGGAGAGGGAGGAGGAAGCAGAGAAAATTAGAAGAGAAAGTAGAAAAAGGGAAGTATGCTTTAAGCGGTAGTGCATATGTGTAAGGAAAGAAAGAGAAGAGGAGAAATGAGAGCATGAGGCTAACAGTTTTTCGAAGAAACGTCGGCCAGTGTGAGGAGGAGATGAAATGGAAGGAAGGAAGAAGGCTGAGGATGCATGAAATGAATTAGCAGTTTAAAAAAAAAGAGAGAGAGACACCGAGTTATAATGAGAAAAGGAGAAACTAAGGAAGCAGTGGGGGAAAAAAAAAGAATTAAAGATGCATTAAAAAAAACCAAGAAAAATAAATAGTGAGAAAGCAGGGGGAAAAGGGCCGCGGAGAAGGGGAAAAGTAATTAACTAATGGCAAAAAAAACAACAAAAAAACACCCGTGTATTCTTTTTCTTCTTTCTTTGATCCTTAGCCGCCGACCGTCAAAGCAGCCAGTGGCCATCACGCCTAGTGGCGTCTTGTAGGGCAACAACAAATTGATTCCACTTTGCTCGGTCGGCAGCCATCCTTCGTACAGTGCCCCAACTCTGGTTCATTCTTTGCATCTCAGCCTCCACAGTCCTCCGCCAGGTTGTTTTTGGTCGGCCTCTCTTTCGTTTTCCTTCAGGGGTCCAAAGCATAGCTGTTCTTGTGATGGCATCGGGGTCTCTTCTGAAGACATGGCCAACCCAGCTCCAGCGTCTGCCAGCTATGATGGTGTGCATGTCCTCTTGCTTGCTCCGAGTAAGCAGATCTTGGTTGGTGATGGTATTCGGCCAAAGGATTCGGTGAATTTTTCTTAGGCATGTTGTGTGAAAAGAGGACAATTTCGACATTTCCTTCTCTGTAACTCTTCCAGCATTCCGCACCATAGAGAAGCACAGAAAGCACATAGCTCTGATATAATCTTAATTTTGTGCTTGTGCTGTATTGAGAGGACTTCCATATGCTGTTTAGGCTAAAAAAGGCTGTTCTTGCCTTATTCATTCTGATGATGTCTTTGCCTGCCCCGCCGTCTGGTGTTACTATGCATCCTAGGTATGTGAAGGTGTCTGTCTGTACCAGTTGCTGATTCCTTACTGATATGGGCTCAGGGTTGCTCACATTGAGCGTCATGACCTCTGACTTCTTTAAATTGATGTTCAACCCACCTGCTGGCTAAACTTATTAAGTCTATCACCCGTGTATTACCATGGTCCGAAATGAGAACAAAGAATAGTAACACTGGCGCCTACCATGGATCTCGTAAAAAGCAACCAAGAAGGGTTGGGCATGGGGACGACTATCTCTTCCTGTCGAAACTTTAACCCACTAAAAACGACATCAAACAATATAGACGAAGACAGAAGATGGTTCTCTGGTAAGAAGGCGCGAAACGCAACCCCGAAGAAGCCGAAAAAAGATCAGAAAACGCTGCCGATGGACACCTCATTGGTAAAAGACTATTTTAGAGATCTCTTGTTTAGTGTTATTTCCCTTTGGAATGACCGTTCATTGTTGTTACGTGTTTAATACCCCAAGGGAAGTAACTTAAACAAGAGATCTCTAAAGTAATCTTTTACCACATCATTTTACTAAGGAAACCTGTTGAAAGTATTATCAGGCAATCCTTGTTCTGGAATCCCAAAGGTAAGTGAAATAGAATAGAGGTAGACCGGAAAACACATTTAGGAGAGAACTGGAGACACATGGAAATGGTGAAGAAGACACATGGAAAGACCCTGAGCTGATGGCACGTGTTTGGGAGGACTTGGCATGTGTTTGGGAGGAAACTTGGCACGTGTTTGTTGAAGGCCGAAACTGAAGGATGTTGACTGAATGAAAAGAAAAGAAAGTTAGAAAGGAAGTAGTCTCAAAGATGGAGAGCCCTAATAGATTGGGAACAGGCAGTGAACAAAATCACACGCAGCACCATTAAAAAAAAAACCAAAGCTGGCCGCACACGCACACATACACTACCGCAAGGCAACCAAAACACACAACAACTGACACTCTCTCTCTCTCTCTCTCTCTCTCTCTCCCCCTCTCTTCCCCCCCCCCCCCCCCCCAAGCGACGGCATCAGCAACAACTTCATCAATCAAATACAGCAGCATGTTAAGTGGGATATAAGAAGAAGAAAGAAAGAAACTGACAGGTCAGAAATCATTAGTTTAACTTGAAGCCTTTCTGATCCCCGGCATAAATATGGGCGGCCTTCCGCTCTGTCTGTCATTCCTAAAAGTCGGTGAGGAGATAATAAAGGCAGGTAGATAAGATGATGCTTTGTTGTGTGTGTACCAGCTTCCCTCGTTACCTGCATTTGCCTCATTCTCTCGGCATACAGTATTTCTGTACACCTGTCTGCATTAAAGCTCTCTGAAGTGACAAAGAAAGCTTAGGTCTCAACTGCTCCCTGGGATATGTCGTGCGATGCTGGCAACATCATTATGTTAAACAAATTCCTACAGAAATCACCTGCAGGAGCATGAGCATTGATGTAGGCTTCTTGCAAGGGGGGCTGTAATGGGGGCACCTCGCTCCGTTGGGAGTGAAAAATGGAGTTGATAATAATCAGCATTAAAGCCTTATCGCCGCGCCTGCACATAATACAGGGCGTGCGTATGATAGAAAGGCCGTAAGGAGTAAAAAGTGTGAAGACTTGAAAAACAAACATACTGGCTGTCCTAGACTTACGATAGTGTTCCGTTCCGACGACCACGCCGTACGTCGATGTGGTCGTAAGTCGATATGGTCGTAACTCGCAAATCACAGTTATACTAATATAACTAATTTTACTCTTTTGTTTAAAGCGAAATAATACAATGCACAAATGTTAACATAAAAATTCTCTACTGTACACTATTGTATTGTAAAAAATAATGAATGCATACAATTGAGGACCGAACGCTGAGCACATAAAATGCTCTAGCAGTATTAATGGGATTCCCATCGTAAGTACGAGTTGTCATAAGTCGCATATGTCTTAAGTCGAGGGGAGCCTGTATTTCTAGTCATGTGAGCAGAGAGGGGTTTTAGAAATTCTCGAAGTGTTTGCAGTGTCCTTTATGTTTTTATTGTAAACTGTTATGCGTGGAGGCATATCTGGAGTCATCCTTATATGACCACCAGCTATGCAGAATGCTACAGTATGTAGATTTGGATATGAACCTCTGTCCTGTGAGACTAATTACACTCTCACTGGTTTTTAAAATCATCCACACACTTCCAGATATTCCCCCTGTGGTGAAACATGTTGAGAGCCCAGCATTGCACACTAAGCTTGGATGAGTCACGAGCCCCAGGCATAATTCTGGGTCTTACCTGGTTGCCTGCATGCAGGAGCATCTCACCATGGACCCCATTGTGGTAAAATGGGATGTTATAAATATTTATAGGGGACTTAGTGTACTGACTGAGATCAGCTGTGAAGGTATCTATATCTAATAAGAGTAGTGTATTATAGATAACCTTACTTACTGCCACATATGTATACCTCAGTCAGAATTATTCTGGAATAGTGTGATGACTACGTTATATGTCTAGGGTATGTGTATGATGAAGTGTAAGTCATAACAACAACAGACAGATAAACAATTTAATTTATTCCACCACACTTGACAACACTGTGACACTCACATACATAAAACACTCTAAGAGGATATCTTGAAGGAGTCACTGATAACTTTTCAAATAACAATATGTATTCATTGCTGTCATGAATGTATATGTGTCCTGATTCAAATACAAAGGGAACCAGGAATCACAATCAATTTTAATTACAAGTTATATGTACAGAATTTATTAATATGATTCATGTAGTGACATATATTATTAAGGGTATCCTATGTGTGTCAGTTGTGTAGTGGTAATATGAGGTAATACTGGTTTTGTTTTGTTCAAGCTCTGTTGGTATTTGTCATCATGACTTCAATAGTTTGTTTCTTTTGGAACTAGTATTGGAGATGTTCTCAGTTCCTGGTATTAAAACAATTAAATTCCCCTCTTAATTTTAGTTTATAATGTCATTTTAAGATGGGGGTACATAATGTTGAGCTCCATGGCCACACTCTCTTATCTTGCGTGATGACTGCAGTAAAAGACTCCTCTGCTTGATTACTGTAATGAGTTCTGGAGCCACCCCACTGGATGCTATATGGACCAAGGAGTATGCTGTCCACCTCTGGCTTCAGCAAAGCTCTGACCAGGTGCTGCTCAATAACTTTAAGACCACGGTCCCTGAAACAAGAAGGTTGTACCTTCTACGTCAGAACTAATTTATACTCCATTTCTACACTGAGCACAATACATCACAAACATTGAGTTCAGAGCGTTAGGCCAACTGTCAGCTTCATCTGAAATACTTTATACCAGTATTTCCCTCCCTAATGGTTACTACGCCTCTGCAATTCCAGCATTATTTCTTTCTAGTTAATAATCTAGGTGTCAGTGTACTGTTTGGCCATTCCATGCAGTTTTACTTTCCTCCGACACCTTCTGTTCAGGCTGGAGCACTATAGGCTTTACATCATGTTCGCTACTGAACCACACATATATATAGACATAATTTATCAATTTACATTCAATTTTCATTAAAAGATATTGAATATTTCAAGCTTACCACAATTCATGGAAATAATAATAAACAGTTTCGTTGACTGGCAATGAATATAGCACAACTCCGATCTGCCGATGTCCCAGGCTTTATTTTATAAAAAATATACACTGGTGCTCAACGCACTGCTTCTTAGTAGGTTTATTACAAGATGTGGCAATGAACAGACGCTCTGAATTGAGTATATTCGCAGCTCTACCCAATCAAACCATGTCTACACATCTTTTCAAAAAAGTACCCCTTTCTCACGTTTCCCCTGACAACACAAGATAGTATTTATAGTCCGACCAATCGTGTTTAGTCTTTCATTTGTTGCGCTCCAATCAAATAGGAGTTAACATGGTAGGCTATTTCCGTAACGTAATGTTTTTTCAAACACGCTATAAAAAAATTTTATGAGCAGAAATGATTTCATGCTGTCAGGCACCCCCACTATTTTATTTTGGCCATAACTTGGTAATTCCTAGACTATTTGCGTAACGTTTTACATATTCTTTGTCAGCAAACCCTAAGGAATCCAAATATCTCAATCTAAGGGAGCTAGGTGGCTGCGTTCAAAATGTGCATTTTCTACCACCTCCTGTTCACTTCAATCCCCATGTGGTGTCTGGGTACTGTCATGTTTTCAAACGTAAACCGGTATAATGTCATAATTCCCAATAAGCGTTTTTCAGGATTTTAAAACCTAACTCTGGGAAGGGTAGTGAATTTTATCACTGTCGAATTGAAATAAAGTTAGTGCATGTGGCCTTACACGCGTGATGGCAGCAATTGTGTATCGCGCGACGCGTGTTTAGTGTTGCAGGTGTCCCTGCTTTCTGCCTCTCCCTTCTCTCTATCCTTTAGTCCATCTGTCTTTTAGTTACGCCGTGTATAAAATGGAATGAATGAAATATTAAATTTAGGTCATTGATCAGCTTGCGTATCTCAAGGTTTTTCCAAGAAATACAGTACACGTTTCATTGAAGAAAGCGGGTAATAATACAGTAGGCTTTTACTATCAACGTGAAAGCGTTACAATTTGCAGACGAAGTAGAAAACAAGGGGGATTTCGAGTACAGTCATTGTGACAGCACTGTTCTTTACCATTCTTCTTTCCTTTTATTAAATTTATTTGTTAGGCTTTGCATTTACGTTTTAATTTATATATGGGGATTAGAATAATTCACGACATCTCCCCTCTTAAAACAGACATTATATGTCAGTCCTTTATTCTATATACACATAGAGAAATTTATTATTATTTCTGGGGTTTACGGTGATTCTCATCACACGGATGGCGGCTTAAAAAATCCGCTCCCAAATTTGTTTTTCCAGATATATACTCAATGCTAAAATTATAGGGAGCCAAAAGCAAGGACCATCGGAGTAACCTAGAGTTCGCATGCCTAGCCTGGGCTAGAAACGATAAAGGTTTGTGATCCGTTTGCAACTTAAATGCCTTCCCATACAGATAAATATTGAATTTCTTTATTGCCCATATTACTGCAAGACATTCTTTTTCGCTAGTTGAGTAGTTGATTTCAGCTTTATTCAATTTTCTGCTAGCATATGCCACTGGGCTTAATTCCCCATCCAATGCATCTGATTTCTGTAGTAGAGTTGCACCTAACCCAATATTACTGGCATCCGTCCTTACTATGAATTCTTGACTTAAGTCAGGTAATTTCAAAATAGGTTTACTTGTGAGCTTTTCCTTCAATTCTTGGTAAGCCATTTCACATTGTGGTGTCCATGTAATGCGATCTGGATGTCCTTTACGTGTCAAATCAGTTAACGGTGCACATATGGAATTAAAGTTTTTGATATACTTCTGGTAGAAACCACATAATGAGACAAAGGATCTCACGTCCTTCTTGGTTTGTGGTCTCGGGGCTTTCTTTAGTTTCTCTAAATTCTTTGGGTCAGGGGTCATGTTTCCCTGATAAACTGTGTGTCCCAAAAATTCCAATTCTTTACATCCAACGCAACATTTGGTTGGTCGGGCTGTTAAATTTGCTTCCCTAAGTCGATCAAACAGCATCTTCAGAGAGTCAATGTGTTCCTCAAATGTTTCTGTTGCTATAAGGATATCATCCATGAAATTTGTTATACATGGATTATTCAGAGGGTCCAATAATTTTCTCATCATTCTAGAGAAGACACTAGGCGCATTCTTCAATCCAAATGGCAATCTATTAAACTCATAGTGTCCTTCTGAGGTACTAAAAGCTAGGTATGGTCTAACCTCAGGCTTTACTGGAATCTGATAGTATCCTTTACTCAGATCCACTTTTGAGAAATATTTAGCTTTATTTAGTCTGGCAAACAGCTGATTTGTATCCGGCAATGGATCCACCTGTCCTTCTGTAATAGCATTCAGTCTCCTGTAATCTATACAGAGTCTATGTTCACCAGAGGGCTTCCTTAAGAGTACAACACCTGAACTATATGAGGATTCACTGTGCGAAATAATTCCTTCCTTCAACAGATAGTCTATCTCTTCCTTCAAAGCTTTCTCCTTAGCAAACGGAATCGAATATGGTTTCATACAGACAGGTGTGGGGTCTATCAGTTTCATATCATATTCCAATAGGTTTGTATGCCCTGGTCGGTCTGTTAACACCTCTGCATGATTATTTAGAACCTGTTGTACTCTCTCTTTCTGAGTTTTTGTTAAATGTGTACTGATTTTCACCTGTGCTGCTGTCTCACAGGGGTGTAATGGATATTCAAATGATGAAAGTGGTTCCTTTTTCATCTCCATGGCGATGGACAAGGTCAACAAGTGTGTCTCTTCCTGATGTTCTCTTTCCAAATATTTCTTCAGGAGATTCACATGATAGATTTTTTCTTTCCCCTTCTTATCTATCTTATAATTTGTTCTAGACACCTTCTCTAAAACTGTATATGGACCTTGCCATCCAATCTGTAACCTATTCTGACTCCCGGGGAGAAGAAGCAGTACCTTCTCTCCCACAGCCAAATCTCTGTCTTTCGCCTTCCTGTTATAATAGGCAGCATGTTTCTTCCTGGCTTGTTTCAAATTTTCATTGGCAAGTTTCCAGCCAGTTTTTAAACGAGTGGTCAGCTCATTCACATATTGGTATGAAGATGTAATGTTTTCCTCTGCCTTTTCATCAGTCCACGTTCTTAACAAAGCTACATATGGACCTTTAATTTTGTGGACCTATTTGTCCATGCACCGGTATGGTCTCTTCCACTCGAAGCTCTATAGTGATGATTTTTCTTCCCAGAATTATCATGCATAAAACGACCGCTACCAATTTTTCTTTTGGGGCTTTCTCCCCACTTAAAATTCTTGATGAGAGATTTCCTCTCTACATCCTCTTCCTCCAGTTTGTTTAAGTCCGATTGAGGGATTTTCGGCTTATCCTGGGGTAAGACATCTTTTTGCACTCTCCGCATAGTGGCCATTGTAAAACAGTTAAGTGAAGCTTGTCCGTGAAAAGGGGCTTCCCATTCCATTTGGTCCACTTTATCAAATTTATTTTTCTTTTTATTATCAGGCCTAATTTTGCCCCGTGGCGTGTCCAGGTCCTGATCAATGTTCCCACTTGTGGGTGTTCCCTCATGTGCTATGCTACACCTTTCTACAAAATTCTCAATGTCCCATCTTGCTTTGGGCCAATAATAATTGTGAGCCACCTTTTGGATGATGGTACCTATTTTCTCATGGTCCCCATCTGGTTTCACATGTAGGCTCCTTATTAAGTCTGCCCTATATCTTTTAGGAAGTACCAGCTGTCCGTGACCTTTGGATCTAGCTCCAGTCTTCCTATACATCAACTTGTTTTTCATGTAAAAATCTCCCTTGTCTGGAGTTGTATGACAAGTTGACAATTTCCTGAAACAAGGCTTGAGGGTCTTGTCCCCAGCCTGTGCCTTCCTCATCTCTTCTGGAGTGGTATCCAACATAATATCCTCCTCCTGTCTTGAGGTCGACCTGACCTGAAGGGTTGCCATGTACACAGGTTTCCTTCTACAATGGTCAGTGTCATGATTGTTCATCTTACAATTTTTACACCACCTTTTTCCTTGGTTGTAAGATTTTCTTTCATCATATTTCCTTTCATCGAATTGTGGGGTTTTGTTTTTATTTTCATACCGTGGCCTATCAAACTGGTGCTTACCTTTGTTTTGATCCCTAGGATCAAATTTATTAAAGTTCTGTGGTGCCCTAAAGTTATCCACTTGTTTCTTTTTATTACCTGTTACCTCGGCTTGAGCTGCTTGATACCTTTCAGCAACATTTAGCAACTCACCCAGCCTCTCTGCACCTTGTTCCATGAGAAACTTTCTCAGGTCTGGAGCCATGGACTCTCTTAATTGCTCTATAAGGACCATTTCCTTAAGATCTTGGGTTTTCCCCAGAGAAGTCCATTTCTCCAAGTATGTCTCTATTCGTGCAGAGAACTGGTGATAGGTTTCACCTGACAGTAGTTTAGCATTCCTAAAATGTTTCCTATAAAATTCTGCATTCTTTTCATATCTTAACAAAAGAGCCTGCTTTAGCATGTCATAATTTTCCTGATCACTTCTGCTCATTTTTGCAAAAACTTCATAAGCTGCCCCACGAAGTCCCTGAGATAACTTTAAGCTCCACCTTTCTCTCCCTAATCCATATGTGGTAGCTAATAGTTCATACCTATTTAGATAGCTCTCTATATCATCGTCTTTCTCAACAAAATGATCTAAATGAAAATTCATAGCTGAGGTTGAGGCTCCTTGGCTAGCAGTAGCATCAGAGGCAAAGGGACTGGCACCATTTTCAGGAGCATGGCCTTGAAACTCAAACTCCCTTAGTCGTAACTCATGTTCCCTTTGTAATCTCTTCTCCTCCTTTTCTGCTTCCCTCTCTGCAGCTAATCGCTTGTCTTCCCTTTCTGCAGCCTGTCTTCTTTCCTCGGCTTCCCTTTCTGCAGCTAATCTTTTGTCTTCTCTTTCTGCTTCCAATGCTTTAGCCTCTTTGTCAGCCTCAATCTGCAACCTCTTAGCCTCAGCCTCAATCTGCAACCTCTTAGTCTCAGCCTCTAATTTTCTTTCGGCCTCTTTTTCTAATCTTCTTTCTTCCCGTTCAATATATTTGTCACATTCAGCAGTGACATAAGAAATCATAATTTGCCCGTCCATTCCTAACTCTTTCGCAGTCTGTACAGCAGCAGATCGAAATTTTGCCAGGTCGGCCATTGTCTAACAGATAAATGTCTAAACAATTTTATCTATGACTAATTAACTCAAGACAACACAGGCACTGTGAGCTCAACCTTATTTATTTTCACCCAAGGATACCTTTTAATTCTTATTATTCCCTGAAGTGAATTACCCCCAATATTTGTAATAGGGAAAGATTCAAAATCCCGAGGGCGAGACCCCAATATATGTGGTAAAATGGGATGTTATAAATATTTATAGGGGACTTAGTGTACTGACTGAGATCAGCTGTGAAGGTATCTATATCTAATAAGAGTAGTGTATTATAGATAACCTTACTTACTGCCACATATGTATACCTCAGTCAGAATTATTCTGGAATAGTGTGATGACTACGTTATATGTCTAGGGTATGTGTATGATGAAGTGTAAGTCATAACAACAACAGACAGATAAACAATTTAATTTATTCCACCACACTTGACAACACTGTGACACTCACATACATAAAACACTCTAAGAGGATATCTTAAAGGAGTCACTGATAACTTTTCAAATAACAATATGTATTCATTGCTGTCATGAATGTATATGTGTCCTGATTCAAATACAAAGGGAACCAGGAATCACAATCAATTTTAATTACAAGTTATATGTACAGAATTTATTAATATGAATATTGTAGTGACATATATTATTAAGGGTATCCTATGTGTGTCAGTTGTGTAGTGATAATATGAGGTAATACTGGTTTTGTTTTGTTCAAGCTCTGTTGGTATTTGTCATCATGACTTCAATAGTTTGTTTCTATTGGAACTAGTATTGGAGATGTTCTCAGTTCCTGGTATTAAAACAATTAAATTCCCCTCTTAATTTTAGTGTATAATGTCATTTTAAGATGGGGGTCGCAGACTCTGGGCTTCAGCAAAGCTCTGACCAGGTGCTGCTCAGTACCATCAAGACCACTGTCCCTGAAATCAAGAAGGATGTACCTTCTACTTCAGAACTAATTTATATTCTCTTTTACACTGATCACAATACAGCACAAACATTGCGTTCAGAGCGTTAGGCCAACAGTCAGCTTCATCTGAAATACTTTATACCAGTATTACCCTCCTTAATGGTTACTACGCCTCTGCACTTCCAGCATTATTTCTTTCTAGTCAATCATCTAGGTGTCAGTGTACTGTTTGGCCATTCCATGCCGTTTTACTTCTCTCCGACACCCTCTGTTCAGGCTGGAGCATTATAGGCTTTACCTCACGTTTGCCACTGAACTACACATATATATACAGGCATAAATCAACAATTCACATTCAATTTTCATTAAAAGATATTGAATGGTTCAAGCTTACCACAATTCATACGAATAAACACAGATACGTTGATTAGCAATGAAATTCTGGCACAAACTGGCACAAATTCCCATCTGCTTATGTTCCAGGCGTTTATTTAACACAAATATAAGCTGGCTTCAACGCACTGATGCTTTATCAAGCTTATTTAAACAAGTGGTTTCGAACTAACGCTCCCAAGTGATTATATCCAGCGAGTCTAGCCAATGAGGCCCCGTTTCGACAAGTGTTTGAAAAAATGTTACCTTTCCCCGTTTCCCCTAACAACCAAGATAGTATTTATAGCCCGACCATCGTGGTTAGGCTTTCATTTGTTGCGCTCCAATCAATTTGGAGTTTACATGGTAGGCTATTTCTGTAACGTAAATTTTTTTCAAACACGTTAAAAAAAAATCTTATGAGCAGAAATGATTCCATGCTGTCAGGCATCCTCACTATTTTATTTTGGGTATAATTTATTAATTCCTGGACTATTTGCGTAGCGTTTTACATATTATTTGTCAGCAAGCCCTAAGGAACCCAAAAATACTAATTTAAAGGAGCTACGTGGCTGTATTCCACGACACCGCCGTAAAAGCTTTTGAATGCTTGGTACGGGCTTCCTGTAAGGGGATCATCATCAGTGGCGAATCTATGCTTCATAGGGGGCAAAAAGGAGATAATGATGATGATAATGATGTTGTCGATGAAGAACCGCAGGTCAGGTATTTTGTCATAACTAAACTCTTGTCTTCTTTGTAGAGTTCACTGTTGGCGTTAAGGTTATGGGGGAGGGATCTATTGATTGTCTTTGGCGTGTTCAGTGCGCATTGTACATGTTTTTCTTGCGTATCTTCATCGCGTCTTCAGTGGAAATCTTCATTTATTAACCCTATCCACATGTTTTGATACTTGTGTATCCTTTGGCTTAATTACGATCTGAATACAAGCTCTTGATACACTTTATCATTAACTTGTCGTGGTATAGAAGGATTGTGAGTCTTTTGATTTAATTATCACGCATTTTGTCATGACGTCGTGGTATAGAACAGGGGCTATTAACCTTTCTCGTGCCATGGAGCCCTTCGTTTGTCCGGTGAAGGTTACAGACCCTTTTGATTGACCAGTGAAGGATGCGGATCCCTCCTTTGAAAAATAAAAATATACGTAAACACATAATCAAAATGTTTGCATGCAAATAATACATTTTATTACAAAGAAATCTCGTTAAGCTCACGAGTAATCAGTCAAATTTTAATTTTTTAAAAAAAGGTCTGTAAAAAGAATGTTTCTTTAAATGCACAAAAATCTATAATTGTTTGAGTAAAAAGATTGGTGAAAATAAAATTCAAATTTGTAAAGTTATGTACATGCACCATCAAGGGGTCCGTGAACCACATATTGAGAAACCCTGGTATAGAAGGTTTGTAATTCGCTTGGTTTAATTACGATCTGAACACTACTTTATGATGTTCTTTTTTTTTCTTCACAAGTCAGTGGTGTTTCCATCGCCCTTGTGTAAGATTTTGCTGTTTGATTACTTTATGCGTGTTGCTATTTGTGCTTGTTCGTGATGTGGTAATTTGGCCCAGTTTAGAATGTCATCTGTCGTTGTTTATGACAATGTCCTTGGACATAGCGTTGTACTTTATTCTAATTAACAGTTTTTTTTAAATAATGTCCCGTCCTCTGCCCTTGTTTATTTTATTGTTCTAAGCCTAAGGTCTATTTTATAATGTTGACTTACGTTTTTGGTCATGGTTCCGGTGAATGCACTGTTTATGACGTCATATATTTATGTTCAGATCTGCTTTAGTGTAATTTGATATGTCCTTAATAAGGATATTACCATTTGGCTGTGTAGTGTTTATATGTGATTTATAATGACTTCACACAATATTATAATTGTCCTTGTTTACTTAATATATTTGCTGTTGTATATGTTACCTTACCATCATTACTTGTTGTGAAAGTCTGAGAAAACGAATCTCCACGCAGACTTGTTTCATTGATCCGGTGCATATGCATCGGTCCCGCGTCACATGCTGCAGGCCATTGATGAGTATGAAGTGCTACAAGACATAATAGGAGTGTTGAAGCTGTATGTCAGAGGGTTCTCGCTCAGGTTTTCATCTAACAGTAGACGGCAATAAAAAAAAATAAAATAAAAATATTTTAAACACAGGCACTGAAAAATTAAATCAACAAGACTGGGGTTAAAGTTATAATATTATTTTACAATTTTAATTTCCTGTACCGCAAATCTTTTGGGACAGGAATGTTTAAAACTTAAAATGAAGTGTGTTTATGTACAGCATTAAATAAATAGGAAGGACATCTTGTCCATAAATGTCACTACTATAATGTTTATAGAATTTTATTCCCTGCTGAAACCATACTGTCCTATGAAGTGTCACTACTTGGAAGGACTGGGTGTCTCATCATTTCACAAAACAGTTTATTAGACGTGTGGAGAATAGAACGTAATGAACTGACATAAGCCCGCAATCTTATGGCTTATCTTGTGGTTCCTTTGAAGATAGATGACTTGCTCGAAAATACACACTCGTTCACTACAGTGTTCTCTGGAGGCAGATAAGACTTCACATTCAAACACCCAGCATGGTGCTTCGAACTCTGCAGCTCCAGGTTATGGCTCACTGGGTAATATATGACTCAACCCTGCAACAAGAGGAACAAGCCTCCCTAAGTACTCTATAAACATACGCGTATCTCCACAATTAACAATTAAACATCATTAAACATGCGTTGTGATCAGATAAAGAGCTAACCAAAATAGCTACAGTCCCTAATTTTTATTGTGACTGCTTCATAATCAGGGGGTATCTTCTTCTCCCCACATGGTTTCAACGCCCCTGTCACTTTAAACCTTCGTTATCTTCAGCCGGGATACACTCTTTTCTTTTTCTCTCTCTAGTGATCTGTTAATTCTTTTCATATAAAATCCTATTTACTTTTACAGTTATTGGAACACTGAGGTCTGCCGAAGACTGCCAGTTGCTTCCTGGTCTTACAGTCGTAATATTTTATACATCCATTTTCCAACACAATGTACTTTTATTTGCTTCATAAGTCTACTTAGGCATGCCTGTGCTCCTAGTATGTCGCAAGCTTCCACAAAGGCAAATGTCGCACAACCAAAATTTGTGGGCGCCCTATCTGGATTGGCCTCTACATATTAATAATAATACATATACATCAATAAAATGGTTCATCTTACCGCAATCAATGAAATATTTCACAAGTATAAGGTTAACTAGCGATCAATGGCACAAGTTCAGATCGCCGAATTCCAAACTGCAAAGGCAATTGGTCACAAATTTGCGCTGCGTCTGCTCTTAACCCTTCTTGTAGGAAATATTTTTTTCAAGTGGCACTTATGCTTAGCAAAGCGTTCGTTTTATCCCCTCTCTTCCTAGACTAACCTCAACCAATGAAACGAGTCAAGCAAATTTGACCGTTCAAAAACGCGTCCCCTAAAATGTGTGGTGGGTTTTGATGTTATGAATTGGTGTTATGTATTATTATTATATTAAATGAGATCAGCTATGAAGGTCCCTGAATTTAACAAATAGTATTTTAACTTTTTAGGGTACCTTTCCGCTACCACCCTTTTGGTCTCATTCAAAATTAATATATATATTATTATATAAGTGTCTTCATATAGTGTCTAGGGTTATGAATGTAGAGTGTAATGTGCAATAACCAACGAACATATAAACAAATAGTTTATTATCCACAACACCCAACAGTACTACAACAATAACATACCAACGACACTTTAAAAGGCTATCTTACTTAAGACAGTGGTTGAAATTTGTGTAAATAGAATTTTTACAATTTATTATCCTGATTCTAATTTATTTTGAACCAGGATTGACAATCAAAATTGAACTCAAAAGAATGATTTGCATCAGTCAAATAACACAGTGGATATTTTGTCCATACACACAATATTATTCTAATATAAGTGTGTAGTTGTATTCTTCTACTTTGAGGTAATACTGGTATCAAACAATAGGTTGTTGGTTAAAATCACACCCTTTAAGTTATGTCTGTTCTCGTTTGTCCCTTGTGGAAATATTAATGACTATTCACAGTTTTCTTCACTATCACTTTATAGTCTTATTGGTTGAGCTGCCTGGTGCCGAACACGAACTTAACTTGGCAGGAGAATACAGGTAGATCGTTTCCTCTGCTCGTTTGACAATCTGTTCCACCTGTTTGATAGGAAATGGCCACTAGCATGGGCTCGAAGTATGCAGACAGTCCTGAATCGAGCAGTTCTCAAGCATTTGGTACTACATTAACGTCAGTACCCAGGACCCTGAAATGTGAAGGTTATGCATCCTTCTTTATACCTAGTATACAATATTATTCCACATTTACGTACAGGTACATTACAAACAAACGAAAAGGGTCATAGCCTTATGCCAACCTATGCCACCATTATCTTTTGATGTGACAATGTACACCAGTATTCCTCTCCCCTAATGGTTAAAACGCCACTGCAATTCCAGCTGTAATCTTTTCCATACCATAGAATAGGTGTTATGCTCCTTGATGACAATCGTACATATTTTCTTGTAGTCTAACACCTCTCTGATAGTCTATCACATGGTGGATCAATCTCTAGGCTCTGCCTAAGTTTGCTACAGACCCACTTACTTATAGTCATACATTATTATCTCACATTCAATTTTTATGTTAGATACATGTAAAAAAGTCAATCTTACCACATTTATTCAATGAAATACACAAGTGACGATGACTGGCACACTTTCGATCTGCCGTTCTGTCCAGGCTTTTTTTGAGAAATATTGTTTTCACAGCATAAGCCTGCTGTCATCGCTCCTTGGCAAAAGTTTGCTATAAAATGGCGTCCTCACCTAATGCTTTTTCCTCAATATCAACTACTCTGGCCAATGATTACCCTTATTTCAATTGTAAACAAAGTCTTTTCAAAATACAATTCAAACTTCTGCTACGTTTCTAGGGTAATATATGTTTAGTACGAGGTCGGCCAATAATATTTCGCCTCACTTCAAATTCCACCCAATCCCCTTCATCGTACTATCTTAGCCTATCTTTCACCTAATTTTTTCCCCAAAAATATGCTATCCAATCTAAGCAGATATGACTTGACCTGACAGTATCTCCGATTCTCTATGTATTATTAACAATATTTGATTATCTAATGGACTATTTAGATAACCAACTACATATTCTTAGTCAGCAAAGCCACAGGTACACGAATATATGATTTTTATGGGGCTACGTGGCTTGGTTCAATATTCCATATTTTTTTCCATGTTAGTTGTTGTTTTTTTAAACTACCTCCTGTTCAATTCTTTTCTCGTGTACTTTCAAGCTAATTACGAGAGTTTATGTCATTCGCAATAAGAGCTAAGCGTGTTTCCCTGACCATAGTGTCCAATTTTCTAACTTTTCCATAGTATTGTGAAAACCGCCTAAGGCAATACAAGCGAGTTAGTTTTATTTTTTTTAAACAATGTGAGACGTGAATTGCGGTGGGTTATCCCTCCGTTTCCTCTCCCTTCTACAATGCATGTTAGGCAAATACTTAGTTGACCTAGGGAAGTGGAACGTTTGTCTCAATGACGAATTTGAAATATAGCGTACCCTTTTGGTTCGGCCATCGCGTCATCACATAATACGCTGAAGGCGTAGGCGACAACCCACTATTCTCGCCAAAATTTTTAGTACTATCTTATCTTTGACTTTATGCACTATACTGTTATAATCTAATTTAGATATTGTATATAGAAGTTTACTACATATCTCCCCACTTAGAACAGACTATCATATGTCAGTTCCTACTTCTAAATACACAGATAAACTTACTAACTATGCCTGGTGATTACGCTGATGTTCGTCATACGGATGTCTGCTTAAAAAAATCGGCGCCAACATTGGTTTTGCCGGGAATATATTCTATGGAAAACTGGTATGGCTGTAGGAGCAAAGACCAACGCAATAATCTAGCATTTTCATGCCTTGCTTGTGACAGATACACGAGTGGTTTATGATCTGTTTGGATCTTAAATGCTTTACCATAAAGATAAATCTCGAACTTTTTTATAGCCCATATGACAGCCAAACATTCTTTTTCACTTGTTGAATATTTTTGTTTTGCTGAGTTCAACTTACGACTAGCATAAGCTACTGGGGTTAATTCCCCATCAAGTGAATTTGACCTTTGTAATAGAGCTGCACCCAAACCTATATTACTAGCATCCGTTCTCACAATGAATTCTTGACTCAAGTAAGGTAATTTCAAAATAGGCCTGCTTGTGAGCTTTTCCTTCAACTCTTGGTAGGCTAATTCACACTGCGCTGACCAAGTAATTCTATCAGGATTTCTTTTGCGCGTTAAATCAGTCAATGGAGCACATATGGAGTTAAAGTTTTTAAAATACTTTTGGTAGAAACCACATAATGAGACAAAAGATCGCACATCTTTTTTTGTTTGTGGTCTTGGTTCTTTTTTCAACTTCTCCAGATTCTTGGGGTCAGGGGTCATGTTTCCTTGATGTACTGTGTGTCCCAAGAATTCCAGCTCTTTACATCCAACACATCATTTCGTCGGTCTAGCTGTCAAATTTGTCTCTCTAAGTCGATTAAACAACATATCCAGAGAGTTAACGTGTTCCTCAAATGTTTCAGTCGCTATGAGAATATCATCCACGAAGTTGGTGATGCATGGATTTTTCAGGGGATCCAGTAATTTTCTCATCATCCTCGAAAACACACTCGGTGCATTTTTCAGCCCGAATGGCAACATGTTAAATTCATAATGTCCTTCCGAGGTGCTAAAGGCTAAATAAGGTCTAACCTCCGGCTTTACTGGAATCTGATAGTAGCCTTTGCTCAGATCCACTTTAGAGAAATATTTAGCTTTATTCAGCCTGGCAAACAGCTGATTTGTATCAGGTAATGGATCCACCTGACCTTCTGTGACGGCATTCAGTTTCCTGTAATCTATACACAGTCTGTGTTCTCCAGAGGGTTTTCTTAACAGAACCACACTGGAGCTGTAAGGAGATTCACTGGGCGAGATAATTCCTTCTCTCAACAGATAATCTATCTCCTCCTTCAAAGCTTTTTCCTTAGCGAACGGAATCGAATAGGCTTTCATACAGATTGGTGTTGGGTCTATGAGTTTCATATCATACTCTAATAAATTTGTATGCCCCGGTTAGCACATCTGTATGATCATTCAGAACCTGTTGAACTCTCTCCCTCTGATTTTTCGTCAAGTGTGTACTGGTTTTTACCTGTGCAGCGGTCTCACAGGGATGTAAAGGATATTCATGAGAGGTGAGTGGTTCCTTTTTCATTTCCATTGCAACAGACAAGGTCATTAGGTGTGTCTCTTCCTGGTTTTTTCTTTCCAGATATTTCTTCAGGAGATTGACATGATAGATTTTCTCTTTCCCTTTGTTATCTATCTTATAATTTGTTCTAGACACCTTCTCTAGAACTGTATATGTACCTTGCCATCCAATTTGCAATTTATTATGGCTGCCGGGCAGTAGAAGGAGCACCTTCTCTCCCACAGCTAATTCTCGATCCTTCGCTTTCTTATTGTAATAGGCAGCATGCTTTTTCCTTGCTTGTCTCAAATTTTCATTGGCAAGTTTCCAGCCAGTTTTAAGACGAGTGGTCAGCTCGTTCACATATTGATATGATGAGGTAATGTTTTCTTCTGCCTTTTCATCAGTCCACGTCCTTAAAAATGTTACATATGGACTTTTAATTTTACAAACATATTGTTCATGGCACATGTCAGGTCCTTAACATTGGAAGCCTTGTTATGAGGACGTTGTTGTCTTGTATCACGACTTACAAATCGTCGACTACCAGTTCTTTTCTTCCTGGGGTTTTCTCCCCACTTTAAGTTCCTTGTGAGAGATCTTCTCTCTCTTTTATCTTCCTCCAGTTCACATAAGTCCGACCGAGGGTTTGTCAGCTTATTCTGGGGTAAGACATCTCTTTGTACTCGCTGCATCGTGGCTATTGTAAAACATTCGAGTGAAGACTGTCTGTGAAAAGGGGGTTCCCATTCCCCTCTGTCCACTTTATTATAATTATTTTTCTTCTTATTTTCATTCCTACGTTTGCCTCGTGGCGAGTCTAGGTCCTGATTTATTTTCCCACGTGTGGGTGTTCCCTCTTTAATTTCTGGCCCAAGTTTGCCATAATGCTTCTCTCGCACTTGGTTATTGTTTTTCCACCCTGTGGAATTTTTCTTATTGCACTGGTCGCAGGCCTCGACAAATTTTCTTATGTCTTCAACCACTCCTGGCCAGTAATAAGACATAGATGTCCTTGAACAGGTGTGGCCCATCCTCAGATGTTCACCGTCTAGAACATGTGTTTGTCTCATAACTCGTTCCCTATATTTCGAGGGCACTACCAATTGTGCACACTCGTATGATCCTGCTTTAACCGTCCGGTAAAGCAGTCCATCATCCAAATAGAATTCTCCTTTTCTAGGAGGGGTATGGAGTTTTTGGAGTTTGTCAAAACACGGCTTCAGTGATCTATCTTTAGCCTGTGCCTTCCTACACTCTTTACGAGACATAATTTTTGGTGGTTCCTCCTCCTTTCCAGAGGTTGACCTAACCTGAAGCGTGGCCATTACTACAGGTTTCCTTCTACAACTGTCAGTGTTATGGTTGTCCATCTTACACCAACTACAATATAATCTACCTTTATGAAAAGGTTTTCTGTCATCATATTTCCTTTCATTGAATTGTGGGGTTTTATTTTTATAGTCATTACGTGGCCTATCAAACTGTTGCTTACCTTTGTTCTGTTCCCTATGGGCAAACTTATTAAAGTTCTGTGGTGCCTTAAAATTTTCCACCTGTTTCTTTTTATTACCCGCTACTTCAGCTTGGGCTGCCTGATACCTCTCAGCGACATTGAGTAATTCACCCAGCCTCTCTGCACCTTGTTCCATGAGAAACTTTCTCAAGTCTGGAGCCATGGACTCTCTCAATTGCTCAATAAGGATCATTTCTTTAAGATCTTGGGTTTTCCCCAGAGCAGTCCATTTCTCCAAATAGATCTCTAAACGGGCGGAGAACTGGTGATAGGTCTCACCAGACAGTAGCTTGGCATTTCTAAATTTTTTCCTGTAAAATTCTCCATTTTTTTCATACCTTAACAAAAGAGCCTACTTTAACATGTCATAATTGTCTTGGTCATCCCTGCTCATTTTGGCAAAAACTTCATAAGCTGTACCCCTGAGTCCCTGAGATAACTTGAGGCTCCACCTCTCTCTCTCTTTAACCCATATGTGGTAGCCAAAAGTTCAAATCTACTTAAGTACCCTTCGATGTCATCTTCTTTCTCAACAAAATGGTCTAAATGAAAACCCATAGCTGAGGTTGAGGCTCCCTGACTAGCAGTGGCATCTGAGGCAAAGGGACTGGCACCATTTTCAGGAGCATGGCCTTGAAATTCCAACTCCCTTAGTCGTAACTCGTGCTCCCTTTGTAATCTCCTATCTTCCCTTTCTGCAGCCAGTCTCTTTTCTTCTCTTTCTGCTGCCAATCTCTTTTCTTCTCTTTCTGCTGCCAATCTCTTTTCCTCGGCTTCTCTTTCTGCTGCCAATCTCTTTTCCTCGGCTTCTCTTTCTGTAGCCAGTCTCTTTTCTTCTCTTTCAGCCTCAAGTTTCTTCTCCTCCAACTGCAACCTCTTAATCTCTTTGTCAGCCTCAATTTGTAACCTCTTCTCTTCAGCTAACTTCCTATCCTCCCTTTCAATATACTTGTCGCATTCTGAAGTTACATATTGGACCAACTCTGGTCCATCCATACCCATCTCTTTAGCAGACTGCACAGCAGCAGATCGAAACTTTGCCAGATCAGCCATTTTGTACTATGCAACTTGTTAAAATTTCTAACTATACAAATTTCTAATTATGGCTAACAATTTCTAATGATAACCAAGAACAACCACAGGCACTGATAGCTCAACCACTATTTAATTTCCACAAAAGGAATACTTTTCGTTTTATACTATCTGAGATTCCCAATATAATTGATAATATTTTAAGAATTTAAAAATCTCAGAAGCAAGCTACCCAATATAGCTGGTGCTATGAGAAATTCAATCCCAGGACCGAGACCCCATTATTGTGGTGGGTTTTGATGTTATGAATAGGTGTTATGTATTATTATTATATTAAATGAGATCAGCTATGAAGGTCCCTGAATTTAACAAAGAGTATTGTAACTTTCCAGAGTACCTTTCCGCTACCACCCTTTTGGTCTCATTCAAAATTAATATATATATTATTATATAAGTGTCTTCGTATAGTGTCTAGGGTTATGAATGTAGAGTGTAATGTGCAATAACCAACGAACATATAAACAAATAGTTTATTATCCACAACACCCAACAGTACTACAACAATAACATACCAACGACACTTTAAAAGGCTATCTTACTTAAGACAGTGGTTGAAATTTGTGTAAATAGAATTTTTACAATTTATTATCCTGATTCTAATTTATTTTGAACCAGGATTGACAATCAAAATTGAACTCAAAAGAATGATTTGCATCAGTCAAATAACACAGTGGATATTTTGTCCATACACACAATATTATTCTAATATAAGTGTGTAGTTGTATTCTTCTACTTTGAGGTAATACTGGTATCAAACAATATGTTGTTGGTTAAAATCACACCCTTTAAGTTATGTCTGTTCTCGTTTGTCCCTTGTGGAAATATTAATGACTATTCACAGTTTTCTTCACTATCACTTTATAGTCTTATTGGTTGAGCTGCCTGGTGCCGAACACGAACTTAACTTGGCAGGAGAATACAGGTAGATCGTTTCCTCTGCTCGTTTGACAATCTGTTCCACCTGTTTGATAGGAAATGGCCACTAGCATGGGCTCGAAGTATGCAGACAGTCCTGAATCGAGCAGTTCTCAAGCAATTTGGTACTACATTAACGTCAGTACCCAGGACCCTGAAATGTGAAGGTTATGCATCCTTCTTTATACCTAGTATACAATATTATTCCACATTTACGTACAGGTGCATTACAAACAAACGAAAAGGGTCATAGCCTTATGCCAACCTATGCCACCATTATCTTTTGATGTGACAATGTACACCAGTATTCCTCTCCCCTAATGGTTACAACGCCACTGCAATTCCAGCTGTAATCTTTTCCATACCATAGGATAGGTGTTATGCTCCTTGATGACAATCGTACATATTTTCTTGTAGTCTAACACCTCTCTGATAGTCTCACATGGTGGATCAATCTCTAGGCTCTGCCTAAGTTTGCTACAGACCCACTTACTTATAGTCATACATTATTATCTCACATTCAATTTTTATGTTAGATAACATGTTAATAAAGTCAATCTTACCACATTTGTTCAATGAAATACACAAGTGACGATGACTGGCACACTTTCGATCTGCCGTTCTGTCCAGGCTTTTTTTGAGAAATATTGTTTTCACAGCATAAGCCTGCTGTCATCGCTCCTTGGCAAAAGTTTGCTATAAAATGGCGTCCTCACCTAATGCTTTTTCCTCAATATCAACTACTCTGGCCAATGATTACCCTTATTTCACTTGTAAACAAAGTCTTTTCAAAATACAATTCACAACTTCTACTACGTTTCTAGGGTAATATATGTTTAGTACGAGGTCGGCCAATAATATTTCGCCTCACTTCAAATTCCACCCAATCCCCTTCATCGTACTATCTTAGCCTATCTTTCACCTAATTTTTTTCCCCCAAAAATATGCTATCCAATCTAAGCAGATATGACTTGACCTGACAGTATCTCCGATTCTCTATGTATTATTACCAATATTTGATTATCTAATGGACTATTTAGATAACCAACTACATATTCTTAGTCAGCAAAGCCACAGGTACACGAATATATGATTTTTATGGGGCTACGTGGCTTGGTTCAATATTCCATATTTTTTTTCCATGTTAGTTGTTGTTTTTTTAAACTACCTCCTGTTCAATTCTTTTCTCGTGTACTTTCAAGCTAATTACGAGAGTTTATGTCATTCGCAATAAGAGCTAAGCGTGTTTCCATGACCGTAGTGTCCAATTTTCTAACTTTTCCATAGTATTGTGAAAACCGCCTAAGGCAATACAAGCGAGTTAGTTTTATTTTTTTAAAACAATGTGAGACGTGAATTGCGGTGGGTTATCCCTCCGTTTCCTCTCCCTTCTACAATGCATGTTAGGCAAATACTTAGTTGACCTAGGGAAGTGGAACGTTTGTCTCAATGACGAATTTGAAATATAGCGTACCCTTTTGGTTCGGCCATCGCGTCATCACATAATACGCTGAAGGCGTAGGCGACAACCCACTATTCTCGCCAAAATTTTTAGTACTATCTTATCTTTGACTTTATGCACTATACTGTTATAATCTAATTTAGATATTGTATTTAGAAGTTTACTACAAAATGTAACTTCCGACGATTTTCAAAGTTGAGTGGTTACCACTGTGTATGTCTGTCTGTCTTCAATTTTTATTTTTTTCGATATCTCCGTTATTATTGAAGTGATTTTAAAAATTGAAAGTGATTATTAACCGGACAATTGTCCTTTATCTAGCCAGTATGTTTTCCTTTACTTCTTTATCATAGTTTTCATCTTTGTACTTTTCTTCTTTCTTTATTCAGATCAACATACTTTTTCTTAAGCAAGATAACATATTATAGGAATTAATATGGTATTCTAATAAACAATATTATCGTTTCTGTCCTTTCTTTTTATTTATCCTTCTATAGAATCCATTACATTATCTACGTTTTCTTTGCCCCTTTCTCTGCCCTGCACACAATTGGTTCGCTAGTTTCAGTTTCACAATGCACAAGTTAGGTTAGATTTGTTTTCAAGTTAATCCCCCCTTTTCCCTTCTCTCTCCTGTTCTTTGAAAACGAAACAACGCTTTGGCCGGATGCCAAACTGTCTAGAAGTCGTTTACAAATATTGGGGCGGGTGGAGAACAAGTGCGTGTGTTTGCGAGTGGGGAATCGTATGCTTGGCATTAGTTAATTCAAATCTTGGACCAGCGATGGCCTTGGGCAAAAAAAAAATTTCAAACATGTAGTTATTTATAGTTACAACCTGTCTCTAAATAATAGGAGGGGTGAATGCGTTTGCGGGTGGTAACCCTTTTGAACGATAATAGTAGAGAAAATTCAAATACTATGTCCAATTCTTAGTAACAGTGTGACCTTTGTCCTCAACGATTTTTCAAATCTACTAGTGGGGTTATAAGCGGAAAATTTACGTTACTAGATTTTTTTTTGAATAGAGGAAATTGAGCGGGGTGTGAAAAGGAGTGACTTTATCACAGTATATTACACGGAAAGTTAATTTTTTTTTTAAAATTAAAAAAAAAATTGTAATAAGAGTTGTAAGTTACTTGTTGTTAAATTTAGTTGTCAGTTGTAGTGTGTGTGTGGAGTGGGGAGGGAGGAGAAGTTTCAATATTTCTCTCAAGAAAAACAATCGTGTTGGAAAGAATACACCTAGAGTATTTGCAGTTATCGCCCATTTCACTGATGAAACAATACATACAAACAAAATTAATAGTATTTAATGTTATTCATTTTATTATTTTTACGACTGATTATTGTATTGTCATCGGGAATACACAACTCTGCCAAGTTTCAGAGCTATTGCTCATCTGGAAGTAATCAAAAATCGATTGCAAGATTTGAAGGTGACATACGTTGCAAGTTAAAGAAAAGCCTGTAAAAAATAGTTTGACCTGCAAGTAAGAGGGGGATTACAATTTAAGCAATACGTTTCGTGCTTAGACTAATAGACGGGCGTTCTGATGATAGTCTGAAGAATCAAATACAACACGCAGAGATATGGTAATTTTGGACATTAGGGAATCGCTGGATAGTAAATGAGTCTTAAACAGTGCACCAAGACCAGTGGACGTCAAGGGAAGGAACACTGCAGAGGTTCTTAACATGGAATGATATATGATCTGCTGCAGATCTCAGATCTCGCGAAATAGGAAACATGACAGGATACTCAGTGTCTTCTTATTGAAAAGAAGCAACCACGTTAACGTGTGCTGTATTTTCAGCATGCAAGCTTTATTTCATTTTATCCGTCCACTAGTGTCAGATAAAACCTAATGGTTGTGGGAACTCTCATATATATATATATATATATATATATATATATATATATATATATATATATATATATATATATATATATATATATATATATATATATATATATATATTGTAGTGATTTCTAAATACAATATCTAAATTAATATATAACAGTATAATGCATAAAGGCAAATATAAGAAAGTACAAAAGAATTTTCTGCTAGAACGGTTGGTGTCGCCTACGCCTTCAGATTATTATTTGCTAACGAATAGCCGAACAAAACGGTACCCAAAATTTTCAAATTCGTCCTTGACATAAACACCCACTTTTCCTAGTTCTAAGAAAATATTTGCCTAAAATGCATTGTGGAACGAGGAGGGGCAAGGATAGATGAAATGCTAATTCGTTTCGCATTGATTTTAAACTAAAAGCCAACACTAGCACAGGGGCAAGCCTTGCCTTAGGGGTTTCCCCAATACGATGAAAAAGTTAGAAATGTATACACTACGGTCATGTAAACATGTTAAGCTCTTATTATGAATGACCTAAGCTGTCGTATTTAGCTTGATAGTACACGGAAAAAGAGTGAACGAGAGGTAGTTTAAAAATAAACAACTAACATAGAAAAAAAGATAGAATTTTGAACCAAACCACATAGCCCCTTAAAAATCGTAGATTCGTGTACCTGAAGACTTGCTGACAAAAAAAAATGGTGTTAGTTATATAAATAGTCCCTTAACTAATCAACTATTGATAAAACCATACATAGAGATCAGAGATACTGTCAGGTCAAGTCATATCTGCTTAGATTGGATCGCATATTTTTGGGGAAAAAAGTAGGTGACGGATAGGCTCAGATAGTACAGTGAATCCGATTGGGTGGCATTTGAAGTGAGACGAAATATTATTGTGTAAAGTATCAGTCTGTCTGCTCTGTAAGGAAGAGTGGTGTGTTGTTGAGATCAGGCATGCTCCAGTCTACCCAGCTGTAAATGGGTAACTCACCCTAGTCCTGAGTTAGGGAAGGCAAAGGCTCCAGGGGAAGCAGGCCCTAAACTTGGTCACTTCAGCCGACGCAGGATGGTGTATGTATGAAGTAGAAGTGTAGAGTGTGATTACCGCGAATGGTGTACTGTTCGTGTGCTGACCAATATAACCACTCACACTTGTGTCTACAAGGCACCAATGCAGACTGCTGGAATCTTAGTTTACTCAATTTATTCAGACGTACACACTGGGACATACGAGTACATCATGGTTCGTTGACATATCAATTTGTAGGTATACATAGCAGATCTGAAGTCATGACACATTCAGTAATAATGGGCAGTACATCAAAAGTTCAATGTCATGATACATTATGGCCACATCCCCCTATCTGACTAAACGCGTCAGTGAAGGGCGGATCGATAAATAACCAAAGTTACTTGACGTCCATAGTTTGTAGTATAAATTATGAAACCACGAAAGGGGGTTTCTAGCAAGATTGAGATCTCCCTGTCACTGTCCGATAATAAGATAAATAATCTGTTCTCTTGGCAGTGATCAAAACATATGATGACCGAAATCCAACATGGCTACCTCCCTGAGTTGTCATTCACTCATTCATAGGAAGGAGAATATAAGCCAGAGTTAATTTATAATGGGTATATAAAGGATTTCATAAATGTTTCCATACAGCTCTACGGTGATCAGGTTAATTCATGTAGCCATAACCGCTGCAGGAAAATCTGTCATCTTCGTCGATACAAAACACGACACTAGCATAGCGAAGCACAAAAGTCAAGCTAGGCCTAACCGACGAGAGATCATCAAAAATAGGAGCTGGGTTTACCTGGAGTCCGAATCATCTATATACTGACATAAGGAGAGTCTCTAACACAAACTATCGTAGAGACACCATCTCCTTCAGAAGAAAAACCACTTCGTGAGACATTTTTTTTCTGACGAAAGGACCAGCTCTAGAAAAACGTACCCCGCCATTTGTAAGCAGTACATCGGAACTCATCACGACTTGTCAAGACAACTCATACTTCCGCTAGCAAGAATCTAGTCCCTCCTACCCATCCAAAATATACAATATAGGACTGATTCTACTTGTACTAATAATATGTAATACATATGAATTCAGGCCATAAACACAATAAGCAAATTAATATATTTTCTGGCCCTAAAAAATAAGTACAAACGCAAGCGCAATATCCTTGCGTTGGATCAATATCCAGAACGATTACTCCTATAATCAAAAGTGTGAATCAAACATGGATTATCTCGCTTTTACCATAAACAGCATTTTCATACACAAATGAATGCATGTCTATATTTTTCCCATATTAAATAGCCATATCGATTTTTGTAAAATGTGCGTCAAATATGCACGCAACATATTGGCTGACCTTTGAATAAACATAAATAGCCTAGTAACGTAGAAAAGTTTGAATGATATTTTTTGAAAGACTGTTTACCCTTGTAAAATTAAAAGTGATTGGCCAACTAAATCGATATTGTCAGAATAAGCGTTAGGGGGACGCCATTACTAGAAAAGTTTCAACAGTGATAGATGAGATCAGACTGTGCTTTTAAATACATTTCTGGACAGCCTGGACAACAAAACAGATCGAAACTGTGTCAGTCATCGTCTCTGTGTATTTCATTGAACAAAATTGTGGTAAGATTGACATTTATTAATCTGTATTTTATATAAAAATTGAATGTGAAATAATAATATATGTCTGGACATGAGTGGGTCTATAGCGAACATGAGGCAAAGCCTAAAGATTGATCCACCATGTGATAGACTGTCAGAGAGGTGTAAAAATACAAGAATATGTATGATTGTCATAAAGGAGCATAACACCTATCCTATTATATGGAAGAGATTACAGCTGGAATTGCAGTGGCGTTGTAACTATTAGGGGAGAGGAATACTGGTGTACATTGTCACATCAAAAGAAAATGGTGGCATAGGTTTGTATAAGGATATGACCCTTTTGTTTGTTTGTAATGTACATGTCCTTAACTGTGGACTATTGGTGTATGGTAGATATTAAGGAAGGATGCATACCTTCACATTTCAGAGGTCCTGGGTACTGACGTTAATGTGGTACCAAACGCTTGAAAACTGATTGATTCAGGACTCTGCGTGTTTACTGCGAGCCCATGCTAGTGGCCATTGCCTATCAAACAGGGAACAGATTGTCAAGCGAGCAGAGGAAAGGTTCAACCTATATTCTACTGCCAAGATAAGTTCTCGTTCGGCACCTGAAAGCTCAACTACAGAACTTTAAAAGAAGAAATATAAAAAGTGACAGTGAATCAAAACTGGGACAAATATTTAATAGTTCCACAAGTGACAAATAAAAACCAACATTACTAAAAGGGCATGATTTCAAACAACAACCTAGTGGTACTACCAGTATTTCCTTAAAGTAGGAGAACACTACAGACGTATATTAGAAAAATATTTTATGTATGGACAGAGGATCTATTGTGCTATTTGACTGATGTAAATGATTATTTTGATTTCACTTTTAAATTGTCAGTCCTGATTCAACCTAAAATAGAATCAGGATAATAAAATTGTAAAATCATATTTACACAAATTCAACCACAGTCTTAAATAAGATAGCCTTTTAGATTGTCGTTTGTATGTTATTGTGGTAGTACTGTGTGCTGTTGTGAACAATAAACTATTTGTTTGTATGTTTGTGGATTATTGTACATTACACTCTACATTCATAACCCTAGACACTAAACGAAGTAATTTAATATAATAATAAATACATTTTGAATGAGATAAAAGGGGTGGTAGCGGAAAGGTACCCTGAAAAGTTCACAATACTATTGGGTAAATTCAGGGACCTTCATAGCTAATCTCATTTATTAACATATTAATACCTAACAACAAATTCATAACATCAAATCCACCATATATATATATATATATATATATATATATATATATATATATATATATATATATATATATATATATATATATATATATATATATATATATATATATATATATATATATATATATATTCTGCTTCCTGAGAGCAGCACAGTCAGTACACCCTAAACCACCTAACACTGGCTGGCCAACAGTACTTGGTGATGGAACTTCAGTGAAATAACAGTAGACCTGCCTTTACGTGGCCAGAAAAGCAATGCAGGAGAAATCAAAACTGAAATATCACAGCATCATACAGTGTTGTAATTCATTCATGTATGGTATTTACAGAGCAACAAACGAAATGATTTGGATGCGGCATCAGGGTGAAAACATACCAAGCAGCATCATATGCTTTACATGCTAGATCACCGGGAACTAAGGCAGGGGAGAGATCAATAAAATATCAAACGAGAAAATTGGCCAATGGGTTTATGAGTAGAGAATATACACCATTATACATGTTATACGACTTCGCGCAACCATTGGATCTTACCTGGAGCCAGTGAACGGATCAAATGACGTAAAGCGCGTGGATAGCTAACACAAATAAACAAACAAAACGGACACTGAGACCACGAAGATATTCGTTTTTGTTCACTTGGTGGTCTTCGTCTTCTTTTGATGAGGAACGCCTCTGTCAGCTTTGGACAGTAGGTCCTTCAGTTCCACCAGAGCAAAGTTAACAGTTAAGAAATTAACCAAAAAAAAAAAAAAAAAAAAAGTTATCCTTGAACTCTACTATAGCGTTGATTTTGTTGTTGTTTAACTAGGGCTGCTGAGCTTTTCGCTCTTTTGCAGCCAATACCAAGTTCAAGAGTCTTTGGTATTCTCTACTTTGTAGATTCTGGCTTTTCTGCCATTCCGAAACGTGTTGAGTTGGAAGTCATGAACTCCAGTTTCTCCAGCTTGGTTTGCATTTAAAGAATCCCCACATCTGGTCCCAAGCTAGGAGTAAGAAGCGCATGGCATACTGTGCATTCCCCGTCATCCAAAATAGCTCTGGTTCTGGGCTCTCCCAAGGAATCGTCACATCCTACACAAAGCCACCTCTCAGCTTTCCCTGCCTACTGTAGGGTCCATAGTGAGATCCTCCTGCATGCAGGCAATCAGGTCAAAGCCAGAGTTATATCTGGGGCTCAAGTGGCTTCTCCAGGCTTAGTGTGCAATTCTGGGTTCTCAACATTTTTCACCACAGGGGGGATCCCTGGAAGTGTGTGAATGATTTCAAGAGACAGTGAGGGTGTAACTAGCATCACAGACAGAAGTTCATATCTAAATCTACATATAAAGATGACTCCATATATGCCTCCATGCAAACAGCGTTGATAAACACTAAGGAAATTATGTAAAGAAATGATTGCCTCCTCATGTCCTGCTACTAGAATAGTCATCCCTACAAGGGATCGTTGTCTTATTACCATTTAAAAGAGCAGGCTCTGCTTATTGATAAGACAAAAGTGGCTATGGAGTACACAGAAACTCACGAGAGAATCATTCATTGAAACCGAAGATTTTCCCACATTTTCTAAAATATGTAGATTACCTTGCTCAATGAATCAGGAATGTCAAAGTATAATCAGGGTTTACATTTCTTCCCTGCAAAGTTAGGAAAACTGACTTTTCTGCTGTCCGCCTCCGGAGAGCGGCGTCTTATCGCACATTCTTACTCATCGTGAAGAGCTGTCTTCCCATAATTATCTTTGTTATGAGCTAACTAATGTAGCCCTGACATATATTATTATCTTCAACAGCGTCATCATCAATAATATCATTATTATTGTTATTATAATCTCTCGTTGTCGTCACCATCATTACACTTTTTGTGTTATTTGCTTAGTGTCTAAACAACTACAGCGTCAAGTGGTAGAGTGGTTAGGGAGCTTGCTTCTGGAGGCTAAGTTACGCTCCAGTCTACACAACCATAAATGGGTACCTGACTCTGCTCTTGAGTTAGGGAAGGGAAATGCAGCGAAGAAAGTTACCGGTCGCCTCCACCTCATAGAAGTTGAGACCTCCTTTAGTGAAGTCTCTGACGCTCCATTCCCCTACGGCATTATCCGTCACGGGATTACCTTTAGCTTTATCAAAACAACTATTCTTCATTCTGCTGTGCCATTGACTGTCACTCTTCGCTTTCCTGATTCTAAGAATTTGAATTCTGTATTTTGTCTGCCCGTCTGCTCGGCGACGTCTGACACCTCACGTCAGGCATCTCCTTTAATAGCTTCCATTCATTCGATATATCCTGTGCATATGAGGCTGCTTTATGTTATATTGAGTATCGAAAAGTTGGGGGAAGAAGCCACAACCTGCGCAAGTCATGTAGCTCTGTGAATTTGTTGTCAGTATCAATTTGCCAGAGGTTTCTTTTATGTTGGTCTTTATATTTTTTTTTTCTGACGCTTGGGAGTCGTCTGTGTCCTCATGCCTGTTAAAGTGGCGGTTTTTTAATGGTTGGCTGTTTGTTGCCAAGGGAGTTGGAGGTTCGAATACTTTTATTGAACTTTTTCTTCCTGTCTACGTCTTCCTGTTTACGTCAGAGGTTGGCAACCGGTCGTTCTACCGTAGGTCCCAATGCATCATTTGGTAGATATCTAAGTGACAGAAAAGAGGGGGAAGGGGGTTAAACCTAGGTAAATTTAGGACTAGACCTCTTCCTCCGGCACTTTAATAACGCGGTGTCCCCAGGTTTAGAGGTGCCTTCACCGCACTTCCAGTGGAAAAAAAACCCCCACAATTTAGCTCACTAACATTCGCTTTATTCGTGAACTTTATAAGACAGAAAGCGATCATTTCTTAACTTTGTGTAAAACATTTAGTTGGAATTTTCTACCGCTCTGATGATGGGACTGCAGGAAGTAGACTGTGCAGCAGAGATAAAAGTTTCTAAGAGACCTGGATTTATTCCAAATTCCTGATACTCTGAAACCTTAAAACAGATATGATTTCATCAAGGTAGATCTTTAGAGTGCTCATTGTTTTTAAAAGTAGATCCCTACAGCTCCTGGGATGCCGACCCTTGGTTTAAGTCAGTGGTTCTCAACCTGAGCCTTGTGGTTCTACAGGGAGCCCTGCCATATGGTTCTACAGGGAGCCCTGACATATAGTTCTACAGGGAGCCCTGCCATATGTCTAGGGGGCCACAATAAGATGGTAAAGTACCTTTTTCCCCACCTAACAGCGCCTATAGGTGGGGGGGGGGGGGGCACAGAGGTAAATTAGGCTCAGAAGGGGAGGGGCATAAGGAAAAAAAAGGTTAAGAACCTCTGGTTTAAGTGATATCATCTTTTGAGTGCTGATAATTGGTACATGTTTGCTGTAGCTGTTGTTTGATGCCATTAATTTATTCTCTTAGATTCGTCATCATCATTTACCTTTTCGCTGCTAATGAAGCACGGAACCACCACTTGCATGCTGGTTCCCTTCAGGAAGCCTGTATCTAAGCATTACATGCGATCTTACATGTGTGGTTTACATAATGAAGTGGCCAGCTTCATGAAAAAACCTTGTTTTAGTCGTCTTTTACGACATGCTTGAGAGAGCTGTAGTCCAGTTTTTTTCATCCCCTTCTCAGAGACTCCCAGGAACTGCGCGTGACTCTTAGATATATTTATGCACCAGCATAAATATTAATGTGATATATTATTCTGTTTTGTTGAATGTAATGCTATTTTCGATACCGGTATATTTTATAGGGTTATAACAAGTTTATGCGTTTAGAAGTAATCTTTTTTATCATGTATTAAACTTACCAAAAAATGTTGTCTCATTTTGACGAGACGCGCTCTGTTCAACCCAGACACATGGTGTGTCGGTTATATTAGACCTGTCCAAATATAGACCTGGTGGTCTAGTTAATATTTGATCATAGAGACTATATTAAATATGTATTATTTCAAAAGCATATTTTGAAAGAAATGAAATATATTATGAAAGAGCTAGAAAAGAATTTCAGCCCCAAACATAAATCAACGGACAGCGTGAATTGCAGGCCTAAGTTCCACGTTGAACGAACAGGAATGACCTTAATGCAAAGAAAAATACAAACATTTGAGATGCTCTTCAGGGAAACAAAAAAATTAGAGTGAAGTAGAACAACAACGTTTACAGCAAAGAACATAAAAGTTGAAGAAAACTAAACAAAAATGTAGAGATAAGAAGAAACAGTTTAGGTATTACACGTTTACGTCGCGCATACATTATATTTTGTTACCTCAGTAATATTTACTTTATGATCACTATAAACGAAGACGGAAGAACCACACAAGTGGCAGCAGAAATGAGCAGCTTTAAAATTGGCTTGGTGGAGAAAGCACTTTCAAGAATGGAAAGCTATGGAACCCAGACTAATATAAGCATAATTGAAAACTGTCAAAAGGATAATAACGACAGATAGTACCAAATGTTACGCGATAACTGATGATGAAGACAGATGCCTGACGATACATTTTACAACAGACTTCAAAATTTCATGGATAGAAGGAGGAATAGAGACACTGCAATCTTGATGGATGATCTAAATGCGAAGATACAAAGGCTTTGATGGGATCGTGGGATAATATGGACTTCATGTAAGGATCAAAAATTGATATATTTCCATAAACTTCTGTGCTTCGCATCAACGTGTGTGACGAAATGGACGACCTCTTCACGATGTCGGTTTCACTCCGACAGGATCAGAGACATATTATTTACTGATTTTTATTTGTGTACTTCTAAAAGTACCAATTTCTTCTCATTATCGGCTAAGGAGCAAGTAGTTTGTATGTTCAAACATTTGTGACACCCCTTGCAGATAATTGTTTATCCCAGCCTGCGAGAAGCAACTAGATAAGATGAGCGCCGGCGTGTTTAGGTTAAACCGCTAATAATTATAAGCGACTCGTTTGTTAACAAGCAGGGCAAACATGAAGTTTTTGCATACTCATACGACAGATAACGAGATTACTGTCTGTGTGACACATGTGGGCAGACAAGTGTGACATAAGCACTTCCGGGTCATCCTTGATACACCAACATTACTTTTTAATAAAGTAATAAGTATTACAGCTTACCCATGTTGTTATGTGTGTCTACCGATCTGCCCATGAGAATGTATGCAAGGCATCAGATGTCCATATATGGTGGTAACACGTGACCTTTGCAGGCACGCACCTTATTTCACGTGGAACTATTTGGAAAATATGACACCCGCCCGGCATGATTTGAAATGATTGGATCTTTCTGATTTGTTTCATAACAACATTGAGGGGGAAAATAACCTGGCGTTTGTTCAAACCCACTTCACTGTGCAAAAAATGCTGTTAGACACGCTCGCCAGAAGAACCCAGACTTGCCTAGTTGGAATTCAAAAATTCCTTTTATCGGACTGGACCTTTTATTACAGTATTCCAAAAGGACTTACAAAAAAAAAAAAAAAAAAGCCCAGGACATCTCTAGCATTGTAACAAGGAAAACCAGGACTAAGGAAAACTGAAACACACGGATTCAGAGAGGGAATCTATTGTCAAATTAAAGACACACCAGACGCGTGTAAGAACCGACTCGTCTCTTTTATTCATCTGAGCAAAACGTCTGTGAGTCAGTATTGGCGTAAGTTGTGATTTACATTTCATATTTTATTACTAACGTGTGAACTAACATATATATGTATATATTACCATGTGAAGTTTAATGTGTGAAACTCGCTATTGGATGCCAAAGTAATTTGAGGCTGGCAACCTCAGCGTATAGAATGATGATTCATGAACCACCACTGCACGGGCTGGTGATTGCTTTATTGATAGTTTCGTAAAGAGAACTAAAAGCGTAAAGTAGTTCCAGGTTCCCTATGGAGCAGGGAGGGAAAGATGAAGAAAATGATGTACATTCCAAATATAATACTTACATTTTCAAAGCAGTGTCAATGTCCCTCTAAACATAGTCACTTTAAAATTAATTTAAGTTTTCAAGCTTTAAACCAGTGTAAATGTCTATGTGAAAATATTCATTTTAAAGTAATTGTGGTAAAGTGGGATTTTATAAATATCTATAGGGGACTTAGTGTACTGACTGAGATCAGCTGTGAAGGTATCTGTATCTAATAGGTGTAGTGTTTTACAGATAACCTTACTTGCTGCCACATATTTATACCTCAGTCAGAATTATTCTGGAATATTGTGATGACTACGTTATATGTCTAGGGTATGTATATGATGAAGTGTAAGTCACAACAACAACAGACAGATAAACAATTTAATTTATTCCACCACACTTGACAACACTGTGACACTCACACACATGAAACATTCTATGAGACTATCTTAAACGAGTCACTGGTAAATTTTCAAATATCAATATGTATTAAGTACTTTTCATTAATATATATGAGTCCTGATTCAAATACAAAGTGAACCAGGAATTCACAATCAATTTTAATTACAAGTTATATGTACAGAATTTATCAATATGAATCTTGTAGTGACATATTTTATTAATCTTATTCTATGTGTGTCAGTTGTGTAGTAGTAATATGAGGTAATACTGGTGTTGTTTTTTCCAAGCTATGTTGTTATTTGTCTTCATGACCTCAAGTGTTTATTTCTGTTGGAACTAGTATTGGAGATGTTCTCAGTTCCGTTCATTAAAACAATTAATTTCCCCTCTTATTTTAATACAATGTCAGTTTAAGGGGGTATACATAATGTTGAGCTCCGCTGGCCACATAGGCTTAACTTTCGTGATGGCGGCAGGAAAAGACTCCTCTGCTCGATTGCTCCCCTGTGTTCTGGAGACACCTCACTGTTTGCTATATGGACCAAGGAGTATGCTGTCCGCCTCTGGATTCAGCAAAGCTCTGACAAGGTACTGCTCAATAGCTTTAGGACCACAGTCCCTGAAACAAGAAGGTTGTACCTCCTACTTCAGAACTAATTTATACTCTATTTCTACACTGAGCACAATACATAACAAACACTGAGTTCAGAGCGGTAGGCCAACTGTCAGCTTCATCTGAAATAATTTACACCAGTATATTCCTCCCTAATGATCACTACGCCTCTGCAATTCCAGCATTATGTCTTTCTAGTCAATAATATAGGTGTCAGTGTACTGCTTGGCAATTCCATGTAGTTTTACTTTCCTCCGACACCTTCTGTTCAGGCTGGAGCACTATAGAGGTTTTACCTCATGTTCGCTACTGAACCACACATATATACAGACATAAATTATCAATTTACATTCAATTTTCATTAAAAGATATCAAATATTTCAAGCTTACCACAATTCATGGAAAAATAAACAGTTTCGTTGACTGGCAATGAATGGGCACAACTTCCGATCTGCCTCTGTCCCAGGCTTTTATTTATAAAAAATATGCACTGGTGCTCAACGCACTGTTTCTTAGTAGGTTTATTACAAGATGTGGCTCGGAACAGACGCCCTGAATTAAGTATATTGGTAGCTCTAACCAATCATGCCATGTTTACCTACTTTTCAAAAAATATTACCCTTCTCACGTTTCCCCTAACAACAAAGAAGTAGTATTTATAGTCCGACTAATCGTGTTTAGCCTTACATTTATTTTCCGCCAATCCAATAGGAGGTAACATGTCAGCCTATTTCCCGTACAATGGTGGGGTGAAATTCTGCCACTGAGCGATTCTGAATTTGGTGTTGTCTGACACCCTCACTATTTTCTTTTGGCTATAATTTGTTAATTCCTAGACTATTTGCGTAACGTTTAACATATTATTTGTCAGCAAGTCCTAAGGAACCCAAATATATATATTTAATGGAGCCAATATGCATTTTCTTCTAGGATAGTCGTGCTGTTACTACCTCCTCACTTCCAAACTTTAGGGTGTCTGGGTACTGTCATGTTTTCAAACGTAAACCAGTATAATGTCATATTTCCTAATAAGAATTTTGTAAGTTTTTAAAACCTAACTCTGGTATGGGTAGTGTTTTTATCACTGTCGATTTGAAAAAAACTAGTGCATGTGGCCTTACACGCGTGATGGCAGCAATTGTGTATCGCGCGACGCGTGTTTAGTGTTGCATGTGTCCCTGCTTTCAGCCCTCCCTTCTTTCTATCTTTAGTCCATCTGTCTTTCGTTTTTTTTTTTTGCTACGTAGTGTATAAAAGGACATGAATGGAATTTTAAATCTAGGTCAACTTGCGTATCTCAAGGTTTTTCTTAGAATTGGAGTACACATTTTATTGTGTTGGGGAAACGCGTGTATGCTGCAGAAGGCCTTTACTATTAACGTGAAACGTTACGATTTCCAGACGAAGTAGAAAACAAGGGGAATTTCGAGTACAGTCATTGTGACAGCACTGTTCTTTTTTACCTTTTCTCTTTCCTGTTATTAAATTTATTTGTTAGGCTTTACATTTACGTTTTAATTTATATATGTGGATTAGAATATTTCACGACATCTCCCCTCTTAAAACAGACATCTTATGTCAGTCCTTTATTCTATATACACATAGATAAATGTAAGTCAACTCGACTTTACTCTGCTGTTGTGCTATCATGGTTTTATGTAGTTGGGTCCATTCAGAGTAGGCACTACTCATGACATCTGCCTCAGACCTCTACAACCAATAATATTTTTCGGTTATGTTACTGAACGGCCGCAAGTGTGACTGCTTGTCTTAATGCTGCTTCACAACCCGTATTCACCATTTCTCTTCTCTGAGTCTGCGCAATGACATGTCCAGAGAACATTAGATTTTCCTCAAAATGTACGTTATGAGGAGATAACATATACCTGGTGATAGCAGAGTTTTCGTAGTGGATCCCATAATCTTCTTATTAGCCTGTATGAAACATTCGGAATATCCTCCATCAAAGAGGCAACTCAGGGATTCATTACGTTCCTCCGAAATGTTTACATCCAACAATTTTGTCTGATCTCAGGTCTTACTGGAATCTGCTAGTATCCTTTACTCAGATCCACCCTTGAGAAATATTTAGCTTTATTTAGTCTGGCAAACAGCTGATTTGTATCCGGCAATGGATCCATCTGCCCTTCTGTAATAGCATTCAGTCTCCTGTAATCTATACAGAGTCTATGTTCTCCAGAGGGCTTCCTTAAGAGTACAACACCGGAACTATACGAAGATTCACTGTGTGAAATAATTCCTTCTTTCAACAAATAGTCTATCTCTTCCTTGCCCCGGTCGGTCTGTTAACACCTCTGTATGATTATCTAGAACCTGCTGCACTCTCTCTTTCTGAGTTTTCGTTAAATGTGTACTGATTTTCACCTGTGCCGCTGTCTCACAGGGGTGTAATGGATATTTAAATGATGAAAGTGGTTCCTTTTTCATCTCCATGGCGATAGGCAAGGTCAACAAATGTGTCTATTCCTGATGTTCTTATTTCTTCAGGAGATTCACATGATAGATTTTTTCTTTCTCCTTCTTATCTATCTTATAATTTGTTCTAGACACCTTCTCTAGAACTGTATATGGACCTTGCCATCCAATTTGTAACTTATTCTGACTCCCGGGGAGAAAAAGCAGTACCTTCTTTCCCACAGCCAAATCTCTGTGTTTCGCCTTCCTGTTATAATAGGACCATGTTTCTTCCTGGCTTGTTTCAAATTTTCATTGGCAAGTTTCCAGCCAGTTTTTAAACGAGTGGTCAGCTCATTCACATATTGGTATGAGGATGTAATATTTTCCTCTGCCTTTTCATCAGTCCACGTTCTTAACAGCGTTACATATGGACCTTTAATTGTGTGGACCTATTTGTCCATGCACCTGTATGGTCTCTTCCACTTGAAGCTCTATAGTGATGATTTTTCCTCCCAGAATTATCATTCACAAAACGACCGCTACCAATTTTCCTCTTGGGGCTGTCTCCCCACTTTAAATTCTTGATGAGAGATTTCCTCTCTACATCTTCTTCCTCCAGTTTGTTTAAGTCCGATTGAGGGATTTTCGGCTTATCCTGGGGTAAGACATCTTTTTGCACTCTCCGCATAGTGGCCATTGTAAAACAGTTAAGTGAAGCCTGTCCGTGAAAAGGGGCTTCCCATTCCATTTGGTCCACTATCAAATTTATTTCTCTTTGTATTTTTAGGCCTAATTTTGCCCCTTGGCGTGTCCAGGTCCTGATCAATGTTCCCACTTGTGGGTGTTCCCTCATGTGCTATGCTACACCTTTCCACAAAATTCTCAATGTCCCATCTTGCCTTGGGCCAATAATAATTGTGAGCCACCTTTTGAATGATGGTACCTATTTTCTCATGGTCCCCATCTGGTTTCACATGTAGGCTCCTTATTAATTCTGTCCTATATCTTTTAGGAAGTACTAGCTGTCCCTGACCTTTGGATCTAGCCCCAGTCTTCCTATACATCAACCTGTTTTCCATGTAAAAATCTCCCTTGCCTGGAGTCGTATGACAAGTTGACAATTTCCTGAAACAAGGCTTGAGGGTCTTATCCCCAGCCTGTGCCTTCCTCATCTCTTCTGGAGTGGTATCCAACATAATATCCTCCTCCTGTCTTGAGGTCGACCTGACCTGAAGGGTGGCCATATATACAGGTTTCCTTCTACAATGGTCAGTGTCATGATTGTTCATCTGACAATTCTTACACCACCTTTTTCCTTGGTTGAAAGATTTTCTTTCATCATATTTCCTTTCATCGAATTGTGGGGTTTTATTTTTATTGTCATACCGTGGCCTATCAAACTGGTGCTTACCTTTGTTTTGATCCCTAGGATCAAATTTATTAAAGTTCTGTGGTGCCCTAAAATTATCCACCTGTTTCTTTTTATTACCTGTTACCTCTGCTTGAGCTGCTTGATACCTTTCAGCAACATTTAGCAACTCACCCAGCCTCTCTGCACCTTGTTCCATGAGAAACTTTCTCAGGTCTGGAGCCATGGACTCTCTTAATTGTTCTATAAGGATCATTTCCTTAAGATATTGGGTTTTCCCCAGAGAAGTCCATTTCTCCAAGTATGTCTCTATTCGTGCAGAGAACTGGTGATAGGTTTCACCTGACAGTAGTTTAGCATTCCTAAATTTTTTTCTATAAAATTCTGCGTTCTTTTCATACCTTAACAAAAGAGCCTGCTTTAGCATGTCATAATTTTCCTGATCACCTCTGCTCATTTTAGCAAAAACTTCATAAGCTGCCCCACGAAGTCCTTGAGATAACTTTAAGCTCCACCTTTCTCTTTCTAACCCATATGTGGTAGCTAATAGTTCATATCTATTAAGATAGCTCTCAGTATCATCGTCTTTCTCAACAAAATGATCTAAATGAAAGTTCATAGCTGAGGTTGAGGCTCCCTGGCTAGCAGTGGCATCAGAGGTAAAGGGACTGGCACCATTTTCAGGAGCATGGCCTTGAAACTCAAACTCCCTTAGTCGTAACTCATGTTTCCTTTGTAATCTCCTATCTTCTGCTTCCCTTTCTGCAGCTAATCGCTTGTCTTCCCTTTCTGCAGCCAATCTTTTGTCTTCTCTTTCTGCAGATAATCTCTTCTCTTCTCTTTCTGCCTCCAATGCTTTAGCCTCTTTGTCAGCCTCAATCTGCAACCTCTTATTTTCAGCCTCAATCTGCAACCTCTTAATTTCCTTTTCAGCCTCTAACTTTCTTTCGGCCTCTTTTTCTAATCTTCTTTCTTCCCGTTCAATATATTTGTCACATTCAGCAGTGACATAAGAAATCATAATTTGCCCGTCCATTCCTAACTCTTTTGCAGTCTGTACAGCAGCAGATCGAAATTTGGCCAGGTCCGCCATTTTCTAACAGGTAAATGTAAATAATATCTAACTAAACAATATAATCTATAATTATTTATTTAATGACACCACAGGCACTGAGAGCTCAACCTTATTTAATTCCACCCAGGGATACCTTTTAATTCTTATAATTCCCAATATATATAACAGGAGAAAGTTCAATATCCCGGACCGGACCCCAATATATGTGGTAAAGTGGGATTTTATAAATATCTATAGGGGACTTAGTGTACTGACTGAGATCAGCTGTGAAGGTATCTGTATCTAATAGGTGTAGTGTTTTACAGATAACCTTACTTGCTGCCACATATTCATACCTCAGTCAGAATTATTCTGGAATATTGTGATGACTACGTTATATGTCTAGGGTATGTATATGATGAAGTGTAAGTCACAACAACAACAGACAGATAAACAATTTAATTTATTCCACCACACTTGACAACACTGTGACACTCACACACATGAAACATTCTATGAGACTATCTTAAACGAGTCACTGGTAAATTTTCAAATATCAATATGTATTAAGTACTTTTCATTAATATATATGAGTCCTGATTCAAATACAAAGTGAACCAGGAATTCACAATCAATTTTAATTACAAGTTATATGTACAGAATTTATCAATATGAATCTTGTAGTGACATATTTTATTAATCTTATTCTATGTGTGTCAGTTGTGTAGTAGTAATATGAGGTAATACTGGTGTTGTTTTTTTCAAGCTATGTTGTTATTTGTCTTCATGACTTCAAGTGTTTATTTCTGTTGGAACTAGTATTGGAGATGTTCTCAGTTCCGTTCATTAAAACAATTAATTTCCCCTCTTATTTTAATACAATGTCAGTTTAAGGGGGTATACATAATGTTGAGCTCCGCTGGCCACATAGGCTTAACTTTCGTGATGGCGGCAGGAAAAGACTCCTCTGCTCGATTGCTCCCCTGTGTTCTGGAGACACCTCACTGTTTGCTATATGGACCAAGGAGTATGCTGTCCGCCTCTGGATTCAGCAAAGCTCTGACCAGGTACTGCTCAATAGCTTTAGGACCACAGTCCCTGAAACAAGAAGGTTGTACCTCCTACTTCAGAACTAATTTATACTCTATTTCTACACTGAGCACAATACATAACAAACACTGAGTTCAGAGCGGTAGGCCAACTGTCAGCTTCATCTGAAATAATTTACACCAGTATATTCCTCCCTAATGATCACTACGCCTCTGCAATTCCAGCATTATGTCTTTCTAGTCAATAATATAGGTGTCAGTGTACTGCTTGGCAATTCCATGTAGTTTTACTTTCCTCCGACACCTTCTGTTCAGGCTGGAGCACTATAGAGGTTTTACCTCATGTTCGCTACTGAACCACACATATATACAGACATAAATTATCAATTTACATTCAATTTTCATTAAAAGATATCAAATATTTCAAGCTTACCACAATTCATGGAAAAATAAACAGTTTCGTTGACTGGCAATGAATGGGCACAACTTCCGATCTGCCTCTGTCCCAGGCTTTTATTTATAAAAAATATGCACTGGTGCTCAACGCACTGTTTCTTAGTAGGTTTATTACAAGATGTGGCTCGGAACAGACGCCCTGAATTGAGTATATTGGTAGCTCTAACCAATCATGCCATGTTTACCTACTTTTCAAAAAATATTACCCTTCTCACGTTTCCCCTAACAACAAAGAAGTAGTATTTATAGTCCGACTAATCGTGTTTAGCCTTACATTTATTTTCCGCCAATCCAATAGGAGGTAACATGTCAGCCTATTTCCCGTACAATGGTAGGGTGAAATTCTGCCACTGAGCGATTCTGAATTTGGTGTTGTCTGACACCCTCACTATTTTCTTTTGGCTATAATTTGTTAATTCCTAGACTATTTGCGTAACGTTTAACATATTATTTGTCAGCAAGTCCTAAGGAACCCAAATATATATATTTAATGGAGCCAATATGCATTTTCTTCTAGGATAGTCGTGCTGTTACTACCTCCTCACTTCCAAACTTTAGGGTGTCTGGGTACTGTCATGTTTTCAAACGTAAACCAGTATAATGTCATATTTCCTAATAAGAATTTTGTAAGTTTTTAAAACCTAACTCTGGTATGGGTAGTGTTTTTATCACTGTCGATTTGAAAAAAAACTAGTGCATGTGGCCTTACACGCGTGATGGCAGCAATTGTGTATCGCGCGACGCGTGTTTAGTGTTGCATGTGTCCCTGCTTTCAGCCCTCCCTTCTTTCTATCTTTAGTCCATCTGTCTTTCGTTTTTTTTTTTTGCTACGTAGTGTATAAAAGGACATGAATGGAATTTTAAATCTAGGTCAACTTGCGTATCTCAAGGTTTTTCTTAGAATTGGAGTACACATTTTATTGTGTTGGGGAAACGCGTGTATGCTGCAGAAGGCCTTTACTATCAACGTGAAACGTTACAATTTGCAGACGAAGTAGAAAACAAGGGGGATTTCGAGTACAGTCATTGTGACAGCACTGTTCTTTTTTACCTTTTCTCTTTCCTGTTATTAAATTTATTTGTTAGGCTTTACATTTACGTTTTAATTTATATATGTGGATTAGAATATTTCACGACAGTAATAGAAGTTTCAAACTTTTCAATCAGGGTAAAACAAAAATGAAAACATATTAAATTTATATTGTGAACACTTTTCAATCAGTGGAGATGCATATGTAAACAGACTCTATCTGTATTATTAACCTTGAATATAAAGTAACTATGAAAGCTATTCTATTTAAATGTAAAGAAAGTTTTATCCCGAGGGATTAAATTTAATTCTCATCGAGGGTAATTGGGATGGTGATATGAGAAGATAGGAACCCATAACTATGGGGTGGAAAACGCCATACTCAGAAGAGCGTTTCGTTCTATTCTTTTACCATAGTTATTGGTGGTACCAGCAGAAAGTACTATCTCTGGAACAAAAAGGGAACCATGGCCTAAGCTTTAAGACGAAGGACGCACGTGGTAGATTCTTCTTGACGTTTCTGGGAAACGAGCTCCCCCTGACAAACTTGATCAGAGACGAGCGCGAGCAGAGTGAAAAGAACCAACCCATAAGAAGGAGCAGAACCGTCATTGGCAGCTAAGTTCATATATATGCTGCCACTTGAACTTCTTGTAATATCTCACATTTTATAAAGACTGTGAGGATAACTTTTCTTGATCCATAACTATTCAAATTATTTCCAACTGTTAAAACCTAAAGTGATTATTAAATTTTGTTATTTGTAATGTTGCAAATTTAACTTCGATTTAATCATTTTAAAGTTACTGCATTTTTGTCTCAGTCAAATTACTACACAAACTCTAAACAGAACTATACTAGAATAATAGAATTCCACTGAGTAAATCAGGGGTGGGGGCTTAAACGAGCTGGAAGTAATAAGTGCTTAAATCCTTCACAAAAGCGTCGGCAGAACCAGACCTGAACGCAGAAAGTAATGCATATTTTGTTCTACAGCTCTTATTTTTTGTCACAGTTTGTATGCGTATTGTTCATGCTTCTTTTCATGCAAAGTTCACTGACTTCCAGCTAGTGGCGTTGTTATGTGACAACATTAGAAGTGCTAACCAAACTAGACACTCGGCAGAAGCAGCGCGCTGTAATTGAATAATTGATGTGCAAGAACGAGACAGTAGTACACATCCAGAAGAGGTTGCAGTAGGTGCACGAGGATGATGCTGTCGATTGTAAAACTGTTGGTTATTGTGTCAAGCGATTGTCAGGGAAAAGCAGACATTCGGATATCCATTAAATAATAAACAAAAATGTGTATGTTGCAGGCACTAGTAAGAAATATAGGAGCAAAAAAAAAACTAGACAACAGAAATTAACAGTCGTGGTTTGCTTACCGGGCAATCAAACCTAGGTTCATCGCCTTGCTGCGGGAGAAAATCATGACGTAACACACTGTCAACTCAGCACCACAAAAATAGAGCTTCGGTGACAGTAGTCGTTGTCACGACACTCCACGCAGCTGCAGAATATAAGACCGAGAAGCGACCCGCACTAGTTAAAGACTCAATCGAATCACCTATGTAAATTCCCTATTCATCTGTATAGGCCAGCCAGCACAAGGTGGGAACCGTAATACTGTATCTAGTAAATTGTAGAAGAATAAGAACAGCACAGAATAGCAAGGCCTACTCCATTCATAACTGACTATGGGACGTATGCTCCCTTGAGGCGGTAACCCTTAGCTGATTTCCAACGTTTCCTTTCGACGTGCTACTTTTTCCTATGCTTGTTGGGAGTCCGGGAGTCGGTCGTTTTTTAAGTGGAGTCGGCAAAATAAAAAATGTTCTGACTCCGACTAAGAATTTTATGTCACATGACTAGTTAAAAAAAAAAAAAAAAACTGTAGTCAGAGTGGAACTTCTAAAATTTCAGGAGTCGGAAAATTTTTGTTGACACACTCCACAACCCTGCCTGAACAGATGGCAGAAAAATGGAGAGCGTAGCACAAGCAGATTGGAAGCCTATTGTCCACGGGGAGCTGAATGGCAATTAATTAATTAATTAATTAATATATGTCTGTATAGCTACGAGTTCTTGAATGTAGTTTGCTGTATCTTCTACAGGCTCTACGTGTTGGAGGACATGCTGAAAAACGATCTCTTCTTGCCAACCTTGTTTGCGAAGATGGGGCATAAAGAAAGGTAAGGCAGTGTTTGCGTCGTGCTGTTATATGCGCATATACCCTGCGTATTTATGCAGTGCTGTACGTATTTATGTGTGTCTGTATGCCTGTCTGTGCACTTTTCTGTGCGTCTCTTTATTTGTCCGTGTTTACCACTGTATATATATATATATTATGTACCGCACTGGCTGAATAACATTTAACATAATTTATTGTTACTGTTGAACAGAATCGACATCATTGCACTCTGGGCAAACCCATAGGTGCTCAGTCACCCTCAGTATATGTCGAAGAATGTGAATGCTTAGTGTTCCTGTAGCTTACTGGTTGTATACACGACGAATGCATCCTCTCATACGTCCATCTCTGCTAGCTTTACGTTTGATGCCAAATTCCAACAGTCTTAACCTTGATGATTCATCTATTGCAATGTCATTCTCTAACAGGCGATCATTAATTGTTCTCAGTATCTCTCCTCACCTGCTTGCCAACCAATCTGATTACGGAAACAACGATAGATTGTTTGGTCTGTTTTTGTTCCACAAAGACGCCACTAGGCGTGGTGGAAACAGCGATAGATTGATCAATTTGTTGTTGCCCTAAGACGCCACTAGGCGTACTGGCCACATACTGCTTTGCCGGTTGGTGGCTAAGGATGGAAGAAGAAGAAGAAGAAGAAGAAGTATCTCTCCCTTATCCATATCCAGTGTCCCCACTCTCATTACCGCATACCCCTGCATGACCAGGACAGTGGATCCACACCAGCTCCTACAGATATGAAGCTTCCCATTCATGCCGTAGCCAACCATTTTGAACCTTTCGAAGCATGGACTGAGAGCCTGACACAATGACTGCCTTTATTAATGAAGTTTCACATATTCACCTGAAGGCTGCATCATTTATAAATTGTAGAACCGCTTAATCTTTAGTCATTTGATTTATGTGGGGGGCAGAATTGTTTTCAAAGTAATTTATCAATGTCACTTGACACAAGTGTGTTTCATTTTCAAGAACTACTAGCACTTGTGCACTCGGTGTTTATACTTAGTGGGCCGTGTTATTTGTAAATGTTTATGCGCGTGTGCTTGTGCATATATGCACATATTTTTATACATTGTTTTAAGAGCCGGCTGGATCGACCATAAAATTGATTGACATGCATTATCATTCCGATGTAAATTTTGGCAAAGCTTTTTCGCGATGCTGTTTTTTCTTCTTCAAATACCATACCAGGCGGCATAGGTTATCATGTCTCTCCATAACATCCTGACTCCAGTAATGTTAATCAGTTTACTACTTTCCGTGACATGGTGCTTATAATGTTCAGAACCTTCTCTTTCTGTCGTCCTCTGTCTCGTTTTTCCTACAACCTTTCTTGTTGTCACAATATATTTCAACTTTTCTCTTCTGCTAATATGCCCCAAAAAGTGGATTTTTTCCCTTAAATGTGAGTAATACTCTTCCTATTCCGAGTAACCTCTTACTTCGGTTCCTGTTCACGATGTGCTTAACATTCTTCTGTGAAACCAGATCGCTGTGGCCTCCAGGTCTTTTTCCTACTTGTTTACTGTCCATGAGTTACTTTCGTATGTTAAGATTGGCTTTATATAACAATGAAGAACTCTCTTGAGTGAAGAGCTTTCTCAGACTGAATTCTCGTCCTACTGTTTCTGCGATACAGTTTGGTCAGAGCTGGCGTTTAAGATTTATTTATATCTGTGTTTTGTTTGCGTTAGAAATTCATACATGCCCATTGAGGCATACTGGGAATAAGGTGTTAGGCCCATATTCTCTTGACCATCGGCACACTAAGGGTGATGTGGTCAGCATCACGCCGGCCGCCTTAACCTTCCGCCACCTTGGTCCTGTCTTTTCCGACGAAAGCGGCAATCTTTTTCATCGCGCGTTTCCGGCCTGGGAACTAAGTTGGGCGCCTGTTGAAACAATGCGCAATTCGTTCCGATCCTGAAAAATGGCGAATGTTTTATTTTATTATGTTTTTGGGGACACAGTTTCTTGAATTTTCCCTATTTGTAATTCTAGTGAGTATGAATGAATATTGTATGTATTTATGAATGGAGTTCGTTACATTTGCAGTAATTCGGACGATTTAGTCGATCAAGTCGATATTCCCTTAAATAATAATTCCTAGACGGAGAAATAGAGCGTTTAGTTTGAGTTTTTGGTTTTGTTTTTTAATACGTGTCATGGCAAGTTTTAAAAAAATACCGTCCATTTACAAAACACGTTGTGATGAAGCAGCTGTTAGTCAATTAGTCACACTTCAATCCATTGTTTTATTTTTCTTCACTTTTCCCGCACACCATTTTTGATGCGTTGCTGCATAGATTCATAACCGATGCATCCAGATTAGTGAACACAGGCGAATTAGTGCCGTATTGAGGAAATGCAGCGGAAAGTGCTCAGCATAATTATTTCCCGACATATTTTGGTGGACGGCTTACCCATGTTATTTAAAATCTCTAAACATATGTGAGACAATAACTCCTTGACGCATTTACGTGAGAATCTCTCGTATGTCAGATAAAGCATACGGTAGACAGACAAACTGCGTATTATTGTTATAGATTGCTTTTTTCCGCTATTAAAAGATATTCAAATACCTGAGGAAGAATGTGTAGAGAAGCTGTAGCCCGCATTTCCATGCAGAATTACTTAGACAAGAGATACAATCTCGAGCGAACACACTGACTAATAAACACACTAACTGATAAACACATTGACTGATAAGCAGTTTTAACATAAAATCAATCTTAAAATGTCACCGTGTTGTCTGTTTGTAAATATGCCGCTGGGATATCGTAAATTAACTGTATTGTTATGATTATGCTGCTGTGGTTGTTTTCTGTGCTTTTTTTTTTTTAGTGCTGGATATTTAGGTTTGGTCTAGTAGTGTTTGTATTGATGTTTTTGCGCGTGTCTGTGTGTGTAAAGGTAGTCTTATAGCAGAAACTGTCGTGTGTGGGGGGGGGGGGGGAAGAAGGGGGTTGGGGAGAGCGTTAGAGTTTTCCCCATACTCGGTCCACCTTTTAGTGAAATGGGACTAACCAGTTTCCTTCCTGGCTGTCTTTGCTTGTCCCAACTCAAGAGCAGATTCATACGAAGGATGGCCACCGACTGAGCAAAGTGGAATCAATTTGTTGTTGCCCTACAAGACGCCACTAGGCGTGATGGCCACTGACTGCTTTGGCGGTCGGTGGCTAAGGATCAAAGAAGAGAAGAATGTTGTGGCCAGTTACTTACTCGTGTGTGTGTATATATATACAGTACTTTGCAAAAAAAATGGCAGTCATATTTTTGCAACGCATCACACTCATAGAAGCAAATAATAATAAAAAACTGTATGTCCAGAGGAAGATTGGTATCTCCCCTATCTATTAACAGTGGTTTCAGTACAATATAATGTTGCCTTCTCCAGCAAGGCAAGCCTGGATGCGGCGAGGCATACTTCCCACAAGTGTTTGTAGGTAATTGTGAGTCAGACTGTCCCAGTATTTTTCAGCTACCTTCTTCAATTGTTCAACGTCTCTGAGTCCACTCTTTTTTAAATGATTCTTGAGTAGTGCCCAAACGTTTTCAATTGGGTTTAGGTCGGGACTGTTGCAGGGCCACTTCAGCATTATCACATTCTTCTCTTGCAGCCATGATTTGGTGGTATGAGCTGTATGCTTTGGGTCATTGTCATGTTGAAATGTGCACCCATCGGGGTACATGACCTGCATAAATGGCAGAAGGTGTCCCTCTAGTATGTCGATGTACCTTTCTTTCGTGAGAATTCCTGTGAAAACACACTGTGGGGTGGCACCTCTTGCTGCCACCCCTCCCCAAAGATGGAATTTATGGGTATGTTTCGGTCGCTGGTACACAGGTGTTACATAGTCCTTCATCCAAATATTTATTTGAGCAGGATAAGACCAAACAGAACATTCATCTGAAAAAATCACATTGTCCCATGACAAATTTTGGTGTTCGTGGCACCAGTTCAAGTGCATCTGTTTGTGAGTCTCTGTGAGAAATGGTGACGAAATTACCCGCTTTTTTTGTGTAATTCATCCTGTGTAGCTCCTGGTTGACAGTAGCATTAGATACCTCTGGGTTTCCCAAATCGATCATGCGCTGCCGTATGTTTTCTACACTCTTCATTGGCCCAGCCCGAACGATTTGGGCGAGACGCCGATGGTCCTTTGTGTCCAAAATTCTTGACCCCCCACTACCTTCTTTTCGCTCGTTTCAATTACCTGCTTTTAATTTACTCACAACTCTGTAGACAGTCCGCTCAGGAATGTTCAAGGTTTTAGAAATGTTGGAACATGATTTATTTCCTTCATTCCAAAGCTGTGAAATTAACATACACTTTGACTTTGTATCCATTTTCTGCCACTAGCATTAGAAATTGTCGTCTGCTCTATTATCAAGGGACTTTACTATACGCTAATTTTTTTTTTACTTTTGGTAGTGTTTGCTCACTTAAGTGGAGTGTAAATTTGGGGCAGAAAATGCATATTTAATTAGATTTCAGCATATTTAGCTGAGCAATATGACTGCCATTTTTTTTGCAAAGTACTGTATATGTATATATATATATGTACACACACACACGCACACACACACACTCATATATATATATATATATATATATATATATATATATATATATATATATATATATATATATATATATATATATATATATATATATATATATATATATATATATATATATATACGTACATACATACATACACATACACTACCACCTTCGACTGTCTATTTGTCTTTATTCTTGTAACCATGGATAACAATCATGTATTAACAGACTTACATACTATCGTTTTTCCATTCTAGTTTCTATGTAATCATGTGACCGTACAGAAATGCAGAGATCCTAGAAGGTGAGCAGTCTAGTGCGAAATGAGCAATTAAAAAAACACGAGCTGCTGTGTCCAGGGAAGAATGTAAGAGGAGGGGGCAGGTGTGGACGTGGACAGGTTTGGTTAATCTTTAGATCGTGACGCAAGTGTTATTAAAGGTATGCGCCAGGCTGCTTGGTTTTCGTGTTTCATTGGATTCTGACTCGACCCTTGTCCAACCTGGCTTTATGTTTTGTTCCGCAAAATTCCAAGTTTGCTCACTCATTTAACGTTCGCGGCAAGCTGTACCTTGTTATCTGTTGAATATTTGTTGCCGAATTCGGAAAGATATATGAAGCGTCTGGTTTACCAAGCGCGAAAATGAGATAACTTTTCCGATATTAGTAGTTCGGAACTTCACTTTGCGTTTCAGAAGTGCTGATTATATGAGACTTAATAGAGGCTCTTTTCTCCCTCTCTCTCCTCCACTTTGTCAGGACAAGTAGTGTTAGTCATTCTTATTTTTCTCTTGTGTCTCTTTGTATCTCTCTCTCTCTGTCTTTATATCCCTCTAAATGTGTGTGTGTAATTTCTGTGCGTGTACATTCCTGTCTTCATATCTTTCAAAATGTGTGTATGTATCTTCTGTTAGTGTGTACCTCTCCTTGTTTTCATATCTTTCTAAATGTGTGTGTATTTGTTGTCTCGGTCTGTCCTGCATTCATATGCTTCTAAGTGTATGTATAATTGGTGTCTCAGTCTGTCTGTTCATGTCTTCATATCTTACTAAATGCCTGTGTTTGTTTGCTGTCTCATTGTACCTCTCACTGTCTTCATATCGTTCAAAATGTGTATATATTTGCTGTCTTACTATTTTTCTTCCTGTCTTCATATACTTCTAAGTGTGTGTGTGTATTTGCTGACTCGGTGTATCTCTCCCTGTCTTCATATCTTTTTAATTCTCTGTGTATGTACTGTCTCCTTGTATCTACATATCTGTGGTATTGTGTGTATATTTGCTGTGTCAGTGTACCTCTGTCTGTCTTCATATCTTTCTAAGTATAGGTGTATTTGTTGCTTCAGTGTACCTTTCCTTGTCTTCATGTCTCTCTAAATGTGGTTATTTGCTGTCTCAGTGTATCTCTCCCTGAATTCATATCTTTCTAAATGTATGTGTATTTGTTGCTTCAGTGTACCTCTCTCTGTCTTCATGTCTCTCTAAATGTTGTTATTTGCTGTCTCAGTGTATCTCTCCCTGTCTTCATGTCTTTCTAAATGTGTGTAATTTCTGATCCTGTTTGTCTCTCCTTGTCGTCATATCTCTCGAAATGTGCGTGTGTATTTTCTGTCTATGCATCTCTCACTTCTCTAATATCTCCAACTACATGTACATTTTCTATCTCCATGCTTCTTTTCCTGTCTTTATGTCATCTTACAGTGTGTGTATAGTCTGTCTCTGTGTTATCTGTCCTGTCGTCAGATCTCTCTAATTTTGTTTATGTATTTTCTTTCTGTGTTCATCTCGCCTTCTCTTCATATCTGTTAAATTTGTGTGCATAGTTTTATAGTTTTCTGTTTTATTCCACTTGTTCTGTGAAGATAGTAGTGTGCGAGTTTAACAACAGGAGGAAGAAGACAGCTTCCTTATACTGTCTGTGTCAGATTGTGTACGCCATTCAAGTGGTGTCAAATGGTTTGTCTTTTTTAAATACACATGAGGAAAATAAAGATTCGAGCAAACTGATTCATTATGTACTGTTTTTTCTCCGCCACAGTTATTGTTGTAGCAACAGCAAGCGTTGTAATCGAGTATTCGACTTAACTTTTCATGTACAGGTTGATTTGATGCGTTATCATTTAACTAGAGAGTGTAGACGACGTGAACTGTGATTTAGCGTAAAGAAACCGAAGGCAGAATATTTAAAAATGCAGCAGAGAATTTTGTTTAACATATTATTAATCGTGCTGTAAGCCGTATCGCTGCCAAGCTTTCAGACTGTCTTCTGTGTAGCAGTGATTCCCAGTCTGTTCCGGATCGTAGCAAACCTTGTTACGTCCGCCTCTGGGGAATTTCTTGTTTGCGAAGAATGCCCAGTAATTGCCTTCTTGCGTTCATAACCGGTCCGAGAAAAACACAAAGAAAGATCAGCACTTTCCTCCAGGGAGTGTATAACGACTGGGGAAGAGGCACATCCATGATTTTCTCTGTCCAATGAAGTTTAAAATGAAGTATAAAGAAAATTAAAAACAATATGCCTTCCAGTCAAGCTTATATGAGACGGAAGAAAAGACAAAGGCAGGTGGATTAGGTTAAGTTCACTAGAGAAAAAAACAACAAAACAAATATAGTAATTCTAACTACCTTTTTCCTGATGGGAAAATAGCTAAAAAAAAAAAACAGCATATTCTTGACTTTTTTTCCGCTGGAGGCGGAAGGATATTTGATAAGGGAAAATATGTCACAGAGCTGTGGAAGTTGAAGGGACGGATGAGCGAGCGAATGAACTTTAGTTTCAAGAGGTTGCACATTTGGCGCGCAGGCCCGCCTAACATTCTGCCCTTCCTTGCTCTCATCTTTTATACCAATGCTCCTCGACCATTGTGCCGCGGGTACACTGGTGTGCCGCGGATGTCTGCATGGTATGCCGTGACACAAAAGCAAAAATAATCAAACCCAGCCAACAGAATATTAGGTAATGATTTGGAAATTTAATCAAATTAGGCGGGAATGTAATCAGCGCTCATGACGTTTTCGAGCAGTCTGCAATAGAAACCTTTCCATAGTAGATTCTGCGTCCAGAAGCTAGCGTTGTAGCTACTCCGTCATCCAGGCGCCCAGAACTAAAGGGTACATGAGACTCAACGAGAAGGATGAAGAGAGTGACAGAACGAAGGGGCTGTATATCGTGCTGTCTTGTGCTTTTAAAAATCTATTTTCATCCATTTGTTTGTCGTCGTCATCATCATCACCACCACCAGTAGCAGCGCCATCTTCTTCTCTTCTCCTTCTTCCCGCTCTTCTTCTATGTTCTGTCTTTTATTTCTAGTTATTTTTTTTCGTTCCAGCTACCCGAACGTAGCTGACTACAGGTTTTCTCCATTGTTCTATGTCATTGATGACCTGTACTCATTTCCATCTCCGTTTATTTCCACCCATTCGGTTTCTTCAGGTCTAATATTAAGTGAGTGGCATTATTTCAAGTTGTTAACGCAATTCCACCCCTTCTCATTTGGCAGATCAATAAATGACCCAAGTAGTTCTGCTATCAACATTCTTTAATTCGTTACTCTGGTCGAGAATTTTGTCAATCTTTAGCTTTCTTTAAACACTTTTATTTAATTCGAAATAAGCGTTGTTTTGTGTTTCACTAGGTTTCAGGTGACATATGATCTAAATTTGAAGGAACCTCTAGTGACATTTTTTTATTTCTTATTTTATTTTTAAAAATAAAGTTTTGCCTCGTTTTGGCGAGGCGCGTCCCGTTCAACATAGTCGGTTATATTAGGGCGCATATCCAAACATAAAAGACCCTTAGGTCTGTGGTTATTTTCGAGTGACATATCCCAGGGCTGCCATACAGAAACATAAATCTGTTAAAGGATCACATAACTTGGTGACGTTGTACACAAAATTGTGAACAAGTTTACACGAGTTGGTGACGTTCTACACACCATTATGAGCATGACCACATAGCATTTCCATTTTTAGTGCATTTTAGAATAAAATTGTGTAGCCTAGGACGCTAAAACGTGTCTGTCCTTCAGTTGTTGTGGACCAGACAGGTGCTAGTGGAACGAGAGATGAGAAGGCCCTGGCGATGGATAGGACACACATTGAGCAAACCTGTTGATAGTATTACAAGGCATCCTTGTTCTGGAATCCCCATGGTAAGAGAGGCAGAGGTAGTCCTAAACAAATTGAGGTAAGGATCTGTAGACATAAATGACAATCATGAAGACATAAATGACAATCATGAAGACCTAAATTACAATCATGAAGTCCTAAATGATAATCATGAAGACCTAAATGACAATCATGAAGACATAAATGACAATCATGAAGACCTAAATGACAATCATGAAGAGCTAAATGACAATCATGAAGACATGGATGGAACTTGAGCTGATGGGACGCGATAAGAGTACTTGACGTGTGTATGTTGAAGGCCTGTGCTCCTTGGGTAGCTATAGAGTATTGATAGATTGATATTCCATTTTAAACCCACTGTTACCAATAAGGTTGCAAACATATGTTCAACTGATGCAGTAAGGCTGATATATATATATATATATATATATATATATATATATATATATATATCTATATATATATATATATATATATATATATATATATATATATATATATATACTGCTATGGTGGTCGTGGCTGGTGATGTATCGTGCTGTAATATGACTAATCGCGAATGTGTGACATGGTAGTTCGTCAAGGTCGACATCTATTTATCAGTGCAGACTGGTATCACCACACGTAACGTACCAGAGTGTGTGTGGCATTCATCACCTTGAAGGATGTAGATGTGAAGTTGATGGAAGCATATGTTGTTCTTGTTACAAATATGGAGTCAAAATATAGGTGAACAGCTGTGTACGTTTTGATCATTTATTATGGTCACAGCAACAAGACGAAGACAACTCCATGTAAGCATGACACAGGAACATGGCGGATATGAAAACAGTTCACAACAATGGCATGTACATAAGTTCCAATAATTATATGATTATCAAAGTGTTGCAGCCTCCAAGATATCTCTCAGTCTACAACTAGCAGAAAAACCCCGTATTACACAACGGGTAACTACTGTATAAACATCCAACAGTTTCTTTCTGACTCATCAAAGTCATTCTTCTTAAGTCGACCTCCCAAACATGGCGGGCGACGAAATTAGCATAGTCCATCCTTCTAATCGGACGTATCGAAGATAGGCTGTCCTTTCGAAGATAGGCTTATACAACTCCCTTGTACATCAGGCGAGTTTTCATTTTCAAAGTTATGATAGCATAACACAATAATAAACCATCTGTTCTTCCACTCAGATCGTTATTTATATATTAGGCTAATAAACCATCTGTTCTTCCACTCCAGAATACCAGGTGAGCGTGGGACAGTGATACACCCACACATACATGGACGCACATTTAGAAATATGTACATTGTACGTATAATATACCATCATTATCACCATCATCATTATCATCACCGCCATTATCATCATCATTATCACCACCGCCATCATCATCATAATCACCACCGACGTCATAATCATCATCACCACTACATCATCAACATCATAATCACCACCACCATCATCATCTTTACCGTCATCACCATTATCACCACCATCATCATGATCACCACCACCGTCATCACCATTATCACCACCACCATCATCATCATCTCCGTTTTTTTAGCTACTTAAGCAACATAGATCCAAAACTGCAGATGACCCCATCCCCCCCCCCCCCCCCCCAACCACCTAAGGAAGCCTACTCTAAAAACACAAACTATTACAACATTAGCTTTTATGACAGTTTGTTATACATGATCAAGTTGTCAGCTCCATGCACAACCCGCATGTTAGTTGCCTCTTACGACATGCTTGAAGTAGTCCTATTCTTCTTTGTCCCACCAGAGGCCCCCTCCCCACCCCACCCCACCCCCCAGGTCCTTCTCGGGTCGTGCTCTACTCGGAGAGATGGAAAGGATTATAGAAAGAAAAAGAATATCACAAACTGAGAAGACGGATACAAGCAGACAAACACGGAGGCACCAATAAAGAGGATTTGGTTTTAGCGAGATACATACTTGAATAATCACAGACAGAGTGGGAGAGAGAGAGAGAGAGGGAGAGAGAGAGAGAGAGGTAGAGGTGAATATATACAGCGAAACATAAAGAGGCAGGCACACATATGTATGCTCAATGAGGGGTACATGTAAGGACGAGCATGTATGGAGACAGGTATTTGAGACAGTACGTCAGAGAGACGGACATACGCACAGACATATACGTCCGCACTACGTAGCAGACAGGCACATATACAGACGCACACAGGCGCATACGGACACACAGAGGGAGGCGGACAACAATACAGGCTGATGCATACAAAGGTGACAGGCACACCTACGGAAATATACGAAAAGAGAGACACACACATACTCACACACATACAAGTACTTATAAATCGATAAATATTAAAAATAGTAACAGGTACATATAAATATACATTTCCACAAAAGGAGAGGTAGATTCATATAAATAGACGCATACATAAACAGAGAGAGAGAGACAATAAAAGAGAGACAGGTACATATAAATAGTCGCGTGTACAAACAAAAAAACGCCCGTATAAATAGACACATACACAAAGAGAGCCAGGTTCATTTAAATAGACACAGACACAAAGAGATATAGAGGTACATATAAATAAGACACATACTCAAAAAAAGAGAGATAGGTACATATAGACACGTACCACAGGAGAGAGACAGGTAGATATAAATAGACTCAAATACAAAGAGATAGGTACAAATAGACACATACTCAACAAGAGAATCAGATACCTATACATGGACATATACACAAAGATAAAAACAGGTACATATAAATAGACACATACACAAACGAGATAGACAAGTACACATTTCCACATATATAAAGATAGAAAAGGGTACACATAAATAGCCTCATGCACAGAGATGGGTACATATAGACACATGAACTAGGAGAAAGACTGGTACATATACCAAACCTACCCTCTGTCCTGTACTGTTCTCTCTTCTATCATTTACTAAACACAGTATTAAGGTATTTATCTTGTGTAATCATACCTATACTGTATAATAAGGGGGAGAGAGGCTATAGAAGCGATTGCGTCATTAATTAGGTTGGATCGCCCTAGTGTGACAGAGAATTATGAAAAATAGATTTTATTATCAACATTTTTCTTCCACCTGGCTTCACCTTGCTTCCTTATTAGTTATGCACGTTTTTTTTAACGCAGAACTCTCCTACACTTAGATATCGGCCTCTTTCTTAATTTAGCCACGCCTAATTCTTTCTTTTCTCTACACTAGGAATGTTTACTATGATGCACGTAGCGAGAGAGAAGGGGGAGATGAGCTAATGAAGAAAAACCAAAGGGGGCGATAAGTTGAAACGTATTTTCGGTAGACATTGATCAGGAGGAATTAATCTGAATAGAAAGGGGAGAGAATCTGGAAGAAGGGGAGATAAATTACAGTTTCTCCCCCCTCCCCCTTAATCCATTCGTTCGTGGAACGTAATTAAGCTACAGAACGACGAAGATCTAAGACCGTCCGCTCGTTGCCAGAGTCCAGCAGGCGGCGAAAAGGTGGCAAATTTTCCTTTCATTCAGAATTTGAACACAGAAATCCCCAAAGGTGTTATGTGTAACACTGGTCAGCGACTTTTCTACTATTTTAATATATATATCTCTGCCTTTAAAATCCATTATTCAGTACCCACAGATTTTTCAAGAACCTACACCATTGTTATAATGGATTTCTTAGTATTTTCGATTTGGAGTAGTTCAATTTCTGTGTTTGCGGTAAATATTATAATAGAAGTTTGAGTGATTTAATTGTTAAGTCCGTCATTTTATTTCACTAAGATTTTTCTGTATAGAGTGATTTAATTGTTAAGTCCGTCATTATATTTCACTAGGATTTTGTGCTAATTGACTAGCGAATTAAAATAATCTATAGCTAAATTGTTCCGGCTGTAGCGTTAATCTAACTAACTGATTTAACTAGTAAGAGATATTTTAATCGACTAGTACATGCACTATTCATTTTGAGTACTGACGAAATATATATTTATTTCTAATTCATTATGAGTAAATTTATAAATGACTAGCGCTTATTTCACGGTTTTTTTTGTTAAGGTAAATAAGCTATACCCAGTTAGTTCTATTCAAAGTTAAATAACCGAGTGTATAATAAATTATAATTCTGCGCGGGTTAAGTAGGATAGAATAGTGGTGTAGTGGTTATTGTGATTATATGGTTGTTTCTTTTTTCCCCATATCTAGTACTGGGTCACTTACCCAAAAACCTACCAGCGGTCTAAGCCTACAAATCCTGAATCGGAGAATAACGGATCTAAGTCCAAAAGTACAAAAATAACATTCATATATATATATATATATATATATATATATATATTATATATATATATATATATATATATATATATATATATATATATATATATATATATATATATATATATATATATCTTGAGTCTTCAAGGTGAACCTGTCTGGCCTCTTGTTTACACCCAGAAAGAGACAGAGTACCAACCCAAAGAATATTAAGAATAACTTTTTAACTGGGACTATATCCAGAAATCTAGATTTATTTTTCCCAATTTCATTTACATTCAGCTCGTTGTTGCGACAAAATCAAACATTAACATGTCCCGACCATCGACCATTTGTGGTGTGACAAGGAATTTTATACTGAGAGAATTTACCGACCTGACATTCCTTTATGTAAAATGGAAATCTCAAGCTACTGACACTGTGAGCACTGTTAATTTTCTTACCTGGAGTAATTAATGTAACATAAACAGAAATCCTAATAACAAGTAACGAAATAAACGTTCCCCGAAGAAGAGGATTTAATCAATCTTTGTGGAGCTGGGGTTTATTTTGCCAAAATAACACTGGATTTGCTGTGTGACCCATGAGACTATGTTCCAGATGCTGTTAGATCTACAATTCGGTAAGAACGAATGAACGTGGCCACGGTCGACTGAGAAGAGAGGAATGAATGAATGAATAATTCTCTCTATTGTATAATCCATGTACTCACACTGTTTATTTCTTATTTGGTTTTGCTAATGCTGTCCATTTCAGAATAGATTAACTTATAAACTCTGTTCTTTACAGTATAGGCAAATTCTAGACCATAGCGCAAATCTTTTTGACCTTTTGGGGGGTTAATAACTTTCTTCTAATGGGATCTTGTCTCAACAGAGGGAGGGGTATTACACCTATGAGTCTATTCCTTTACTAATTCTAATACCTATGATTTTTTTTTTATATTTTGTTTGATATTCAATAATAGCTGTTGTAAAGTTTCTTTATGGTAAATAAAATTTACATAAAACTTAATTTAAATGTGTTGGTCAGCTCGTCCCAAATATCCCTATTCCATTAATATTCTTCTTCTTCTTCTTCGATCCTTAACCACCGACCGTCAAAGCAGTCAGTGGCCATCACGCCTAGTGGCGTCTTGTAGGGCAACAACAAATTGATTCCACTTTGCACGGTCGGTGGCCATCCTTCGTACAGTGCCCCAGCTCTGGTTCATTCTTTGCATCTCAGCCTCCACAGTCCTCCGCCAAGTTGTTTTTGGTCGGCCTCTCTTTCGCTTTCCTTCAGGGGTCCAAAGCATAGCTGTTCTTGTGATGGCATCGGGGTCTCTTCTGAGGACATGACCAACTCAGCTCCAGCGTCTGCCAGCTATGATGGTGTGCATGTCCTCTTGCTTGCTACGAGTAAGCAGATCTTGGTTGGTGATGGTATTCGGCCAAAAGATGCGGTGAATTTTTCTTAGGCATGTTGTGTGAAAAGAGGACAATTTTGACATTTCCTTCTCGGTGACTCTCCAGCATTCCGCACCATAGAGAAGCACAGAAAGCACGCAACTCTGGTATAATCTTAATTTTGTGCTTGTGCTGTATTGGGAGGACTTCCAGATGTTATTTAGGCTAAAGAAGGCTGTTCTTGCCTTATTCATTCTGATGTTGATGTCTTTGCCTGCCCCACCGTCTGGTGTTACTATGCTTCCTAGGTATGTGAAGGTATCTGTCTGTACCAATTGCTGATTCCTTACAGATATGGGCTCAGGGTTGCTCACATTGAGCGTCATGACCTCAGACTTCTTTAAATTGATGTTCAAGCCCACCTGCTGGCTAAATTTATTAAGTCTATCCGTTTTTTCCTGGATGTGTTGATGTGAATGTGCCAGCAGTGCAATGTCATCTGCATATTCCAGATCTTCCAATGTAGAAAATGTAGTCCATCTTATTCCTCTTGGACTGCCATCTGTTGTCTGGCGCATCACCCAGTCTATGACTGTTAAAAAAAGAGTGGTTGATAAGGGGCATCCCTGTCGTACTCCTGTCTTCACCTCGAAGGTTAGGTTGCTCTGCCCAACACTACACGTAAAGTTGGCATAGAGGCTTTTTATGATTGCCACTATGCAGCTTGGAATTCCATAAGCCCTCAGAATTTTCCATAAACTGTCCCTATGTATGCTGTCAAAAGCCTTTTCAAAATCAACAAAATTTATGTAAAGCTGTCTTTGCCATTCTGAGCACTGCTCTATAATGTTCCTGAGAGTGAATATATGGTCTACACATCTTCTGTTCTTTCTAAATCCTGCTTGTTCTTTCCTCAGTTTGTAGTCTACTGCCTTTGAAATTCTCTGTATAATTATCCTGCCTAGTATTTTGCTGGGAACTGAGAGAAGAGATTCCTCTCCAATTATTGCAGTCTGCAAGATCTCCCTTTTTGGGCAATTTGACAATTATTCCTTTGTTCCACTCTGATGGTGTTGTCCCCGTTTTCCACACTTGTGCAAATAGTGGTTCTAATAGTTCAGCTGCTAGCTCAGGGTCTGTCTTAAATAGCTCTGCATTTAAGTTATCATGGCCCGGAGCTTTACCGTTCTTTAACCCTTTGATTGCTGTGATGATTTCTTCTTTTCGTGGAATGTCTGTATTTACATCTAAATCGTTTTCAGCCTCAGGAACATTCAATTGTGTCTCTGGTATTTCCTTGTTCAGAGTTTCTCTGAAGTGCTCTGCCCATCTTGTTTCCTGTCCCTCTGCTGTCTTGATGAGATTTCCTTGCTTATCTCTTACTAATGTAATATTGTTTGCACCTTGTTTTCCGCTGATGAATTTAGTTATTTTGTATACTGTGCTTTGTTCATTTCTCAGTGCTGCCTCTTCTGCCTGTTTTGCAAGATCGTCTAGGAAATTCCTTTTGTTGGCTCGGGTTTGGCGTTTAACTTCCCTGTCCAGCTGGCTGTACTGTTCGCTATATAGTTGCTTTAACCTGGGGGACTTCGCTTCTGTTTTCTTTCTTTTCATTTCCTTTCTCATCTTTATGGTGTTTAGTGTTTCTGGTGTTATCCAGTCTTGCTTCTTCCTTTCCTGGAATCCTAAGCATGATTTGCTACTTTCCTTAATTCCATTAATATAGTATTTCACATTTGTGCGTCTAATTGTCGTCACTTATCTGTGTGTGTTTATGGGAGTGGTTGATATGTATATATATTAATATATAAATAGAGGTATACTTTCTGACAAACAAAGTTCTGTTGTAGATATAGGCTGAACTATAGAGGATCTTCTCAAAATCCAGGGACAGACTCTACCTTCTTCACCATTTTTTCACTCGTGAAATCTATTCCTTTACCTTATCTCTCACTGAGTTGCTACCTGTTCTAGTTCTATTCAGACGGGACCACAATATATCTTAAATACCTATCAAAAATCTACGACACCTAGGTACACATCCGGTGTTGCGTGTAAAGGATCGCGTTAATGACCCCTGTCCACAAAGCACTATTATTGTAGTTGGCAGGGAGGAAAGTGTGATTCGCTTCCGTAGCTAGGCGGTGTTACCGTTCGGATGGTCCTGGGTTCGATTCTGCGGCGAGCCTATCACTTCTGTTGTTTTTCTGTTGACTAGTTTTCTACTTCTTTATTTCTCACGAGTGCCTGAAACAACCCTGTATGCGTGTAATATTTATTTATGTACATATTAATAGACACATACACACCTTAACACAGTCACATACACACATTCACAGTGACTTGAGCCCACGAACACTGACGTACACACATAGTGTCTAACCATTGCTGGTTGTTTGCTGTCATAAAATAACTTTTCCGACGTTACAGCCCGGTAACAACAGGCCTAAAATGTCTGCGACAGACTCAGTCAACTTTGAGGAGCTCCATTAGCCGGAGATTAACGATTGCTTTGTTGCATTTTCCGGTTTTCGCATTTAAAAGAATAAGTTCACAGTAGTGCTTCTATTTCTGTTTAAACCGTAACCTTCCTTGCCCTCTCACCACTTTTATGAGCACAAACACATTTGTTTATTTGACAGTCCACACTCATTGTTGTGTGTTTGTGCCTTTTTATAAAGAATGGGAGGTATCTTAACTATGTGAAAATAATCTTTCATATAATAAGTTTCTTTCTTTCTCTCTTTCTTTATTCCTTTATTGCCTTTTATAACTCTGTATTCTCTTTTGTCTCTCTGTCTTTATGGCGCCTTGATCTCTTTCATTGTGTAATTTAGCTTAGAACGTCTTTTTGTTTTTCTCACTGGATCCCTTGTTCATTCGAGCTCTAACTTTCCATGTCTTACTTCTGTCATAAAATTAACAAGTGATACAACGTAAAAATATCTCCAAAGGATAAAATGTAAGGATAAAAACATAATGCGTAAGCTGCTGATAGTACATGATCGCCCTGACCGCGGGTCATCACCCTCCATAAAAATTGACTTGCTAGACGGGAAATCAAAACGGTTACCATTTGAACGGGATGAGAACGGCGGATCAAAAGGAAAAAAAATATGACTGAAAAAATTGCGTGAGACTAGCAAGGCTAAGGAGACGCAATTGGGGGGGGGGGGGGGGGGGGAGGGGAAAAGGAGAAAAAGTCACGTTTCCCAAGTTGACATAAAGTAAGGAACTCGACAGAAGGGACCTTGGATATGATACGCCACAGTCATTTATTGGACGCTTTTGCGATACCAAGCCTTTTATTTGAATTCAGCGGCAAACGCAGATGCTTGAAATATTACAAAATTTAAAAAGTAACTTTTTCTTAATATTAATGTTAGGAATATAAAAATTAGCTGGCCGGATGGCCCATTCTGAGCAGTGAAATAATATGCTTTTATTTATACAGACGGATAGCTAATAATGAAGATAATGACAAAAGACTGTTGTTCACATCAGCGAAAGACTGCATTGAATCAAACAAGTCACTATTTGCACAAAAATCGCGACCTTGAAGACTCAAGTGTCCAAATCTAGTTAGAATGAAAGAGAAGGGGAATTGGTGGAAGCTGTGGCTAAAAATAACTTTTCAGGCAAATTTGTAGAGGGGAAGGATAGGTTGGTTCAAAAAACCAAGTACGTTTTTGTGAAAAGACTAACAGATAAAAATCCATACTTGACTGAAGCATGACTGAAATGACTTTAGTGTAGGAAATTTGAATTTAAAAAAACCAAGGCATTGATTGGCCACAGACAATCATATTATCGGCGCTCAGACGCGCATTTGGGGCCATTCCTCAATAGTTGTCCAGTGATAGACACAGTAAATTTCAAGTGTGGTGATTTCCAAATGAAATAAATTGAAATAAGTTCAGGGACGCCATACTATAGCCAGCAGCTCAGCTGAGTTTTGCTAGCATTTCTGTGTTCTTTATTCATAATCTGGTAAGATTGAAATTATTTCTTTGCATATTTTGAATATTGTTTAATGTTTTGAGTGATTTGATACTGCCATATCGAAATCTAGCCTTACAAACAAGTAAGGATTTGCTCTAGACCCCCGCCCTAGTTCAGGGTCTAGGGACAAACAATATATATACTCCAGCAAAGATTAGGAAGGACAGATCAAGTGTTGAGATCAGTGGAACGTATCACCTATCCTATTCTAGGGCAAGAAGCTAATAAACATATTTATGAATATGTAGTCTGGGAGAACTTATCCTATGGGAAACCAACTTGGTAAGATGTGTTGTATGGTCAGAGAGATCTGACCCTGTCTAAATGGTGTTATTGTAAATTGTTACGTGTAGAAGTGGCTCCTTAGGTAAGGTTCTGAACCTAAACCAATACTTTATTTCAGAGCTGTGAGTTTTTTATGTTGCCACCAAAAGGCGGTGTCAAATGCTGGGTAAATAATTGACAGTGAGGACCCGTGCAGTGTCGCATCTCGGCAGAACAGCCTTGTTTTGCCCCAAGCACGGAGAGGTGGGGCCACCCGATATATTGCCCCCAAGCACGGAGAGGTGGGGCCACCAGATTCCAGCACCAGCGCTACTTCTTCAAAGTTACGTAAGCAGGCTGGTCTGCTGGATTTACACCAACTTCATAGACATAACACCCAAAGTGAATTACTACTAAAACATCCCATTTACTTTCATCATTAATGGACAATGTGTGGTAAACTTAGACAGGGAGGGATGAAGCCACCCCAACAGCACATCTATTCATCGTTCTCCCAGGGAAAATAAAATTATAAACTGTAGAAATACTAACTAATCTTAAAATTTGTATACGTACACACATTTTATTTATCATGTCATTTATTCATGCCATTCACTCATAAATTCCAAAATCTTTTCATATGTTCTGGCCAAATAAAACCTTGGTTCAGAACAAATAAATTTAAAAAAAGATTTACTTTCTAAAATTTCACCAGCTGGATTTAGTTCATTGTGTTCTAAATTTTATTGATAATATATTATTTAATATCTGTGTGTGTGTGTTTGTATATGTCAATACAAACACATTACATTCAGTACCCTAGATTTTAACGTAGCCACATTCATTAGGAAAAAAGATAGGTGTGAGGTCGTAGTGGTAGCAAGAAAGGCCTTCTGACAATTCACAGCTACATTTTATCTCAGGAGCCTTCACAGCTGACCTCATACATCACACTTAGTAATATCACCATTATACAATACCATCAAACCCACTACACATATATTGGGGTCTTGTCCAGGGATAATTAGCATAAACAGTAATATAAGGATCTCCTGGTGGGAGAAATAAAATTAGGGGAACAAAATTGTAAAATTCCCTTAAAATTAAAAGTGTCCCTTTAAATTAAAAGGGCAATTAGAAGTTGGTGAATCTTCACAGCCAGTGTTAGTTAATTAGTTAATTAGAATTATTTTGGTCTAGAATAATTATAATTACTTTAGTGATTGGAAATTTTACTTTGCTTATTGCTAGATTTGTTTAGAAAGTATGGCGGAGCTAGCAAAATTTAGATCAGCTGCTGTGCTGACCGCAAAGGAGATGGGAATGGATGGTCAGATTTTAATTCAATATGTAACGGCTGAATGTGATAAATATATTGAAAGGGAAGATAGAAAGGTAGCTGAAGAGAAGAGGTTACAAATTGAGGCTGATAGAGAAATTAAGAGGCTGCAGATTGAGGCAGAAGACAAACGACAGCAAAGGGAGGCAGAAGATAAAAAGGCCGAAAGGGAGGCAGAAGATAAAAAGGCCGAAAGGGAGGCAGAAGATAGAAGGTTGCAAAGGGAGCACGAATTACGACTAAGGGAGCTGGAATTACAAGGCCAGGCTCCTGAAAATGGTGCCAGCCCTTTTGCCTCAGATGCTACGCCCAGTCTGGGAGCCTCAAACTCAGCTATGGGGTTTCATTTAGACCATTTTGTTGAAAAAGACGATGACATAGAGGGGTACCTAGGACGTTTTGAGTTATTAGCTACTACATATGGGTTAGAGAGAGAGAGGTGGAGTTTAAAGCTATCACAGGGACTGAGAGGTACTTCTTATGAAGTCTTTGCTAAAATGAACAGGGAAGACCAAGACAATTATGACATGTTAAAGCAGGCTTTGTTATTAAGGTACGAGAAGAATGGTGAATTTTATCGTAAGAAATTTAGAAATGCCAAACTGTTGTCTGGGGAGACATACCACCAATTCTCTGCTAGACTGGAAACCTATTTGGAGAAATGGACTGCTCTGGGGAAGACCCAAGATCTTAAAGAAATGATCATGATTGAGCAATTGAGAGAGTCCATGGCTCCAGACATGAGAAAATTTCTCATGGAACAAGGTGCAGAGAAGTTGGGAGAGGTTTTAAATGTCGCTGAGAGGTATCAGGCAGCCCAGGCAGAGGTAAGTGGTGCTAAAAAGAAGCACATAGACAATTTTAAAGCTCCACAGCAATTTAATAAATTTGATAATAGAGAGCAGGGAAATAAAGGTAGGACAAACTTTGAGCGGCCAAGAAATGACTATCGCGACAGAAACTCACAGTTCAATGACCAAAAGTTCAATGAAAGAAAACCGTTGAACCAAGGAAAAAGATGGTGTAAATGGTGCAAGAAAGATAACCATAACACCGAATTTTGTAGAAGGAAACCTTTAAACATTGCTGCAATGAAGTCGGGGACGCAAAGATTAAAGGTTAATCCTAATGGACAACAGGAACCTTATCACCCCCCAGTTTGTGAGGATGTTATTTGTAATGGGGTCACCATAAGGTGCCTTTATGATACAGGTTTGGATTATGATTCAGTTATGAAGTCTAGCCTAGTGGACCCAAGTCAGTATACCACAGAAACAGTGGAAATACAAGGGGCGACTAAGGACATACCACTCATGACACTTCCCATCGCAAGGATAACGGTGAAAACTCGCTATGTGGAAGGAGAAATCAGAGCAGCAGTGATAGATGAACCAATCTACCCTCTGATATTGGGGTGTAGATACGTCTTCTTGGGGAATCCCGAGAAACCTGTGATCATGGCGACAGTGCAGACCAGGTCACAGAAGAAGGAGGAAGAAGGTGAACCTATAAATGCTCATCCAGAGGAGATGAGAAAGGCGCAGGCTGAGGATAGGACACTCAAGCCATGTTTTAAAAAATTGCCCAAATGCCACACACCTCCGAGCAAGGGGGAATATTTCATGAAGAACAAACTATTATACAGGAAGGCCGGAACTGGAACAAATAGTCACAACCAGCTGGTTCTTCCCACCTCATATAGAGATAAAGTGATGGAACTCGGGCATGCGATTCCCTTCAGTGGTCACATGGGGATCAGCGCCACAGGACAGCGTATAGCTTGTCATTACTTCTGGTCAGGGATAACGGAGGATATAAAAAGATATGTCAAATCCTGCCCTGAATGTCAAAGGGTAGCTCCAAAGCACTGGACTGCTCCTGCAACTCTAGGGGAAATGCCCATAGTGGGAACACCTTTTGAGAGGGTTGCAGTGGATATTGTGGGACCTCTCACTCGGACCAAGAGGAGGAACAGTTACATCCTTACTCTGGTGGACACTTGTTCTATGTGGGGAGAGGCGGTAGCCCTGCCATCAATTGATTCAAAACATGTAGCAGAGGCACTACTTACAATATTTACCCGATTAGGATTCCCGCATCAAATCTTGACGGATAATGGATCTCAGTTCAAGGGGAAACTAACGGAAGAAGTTTTTAAACTATTTCAAGCCAGACACTTTCATTGTAGTCCGTACCATCCACAAGGGAACGGCCAGGTAGAGAGGTTCAACGGGACTCTCATTTCTATCCTGAGAAAGCTGGCACACGAAAAACCGGATCTGTGGGATCAATTCCTGCCCGCCGCATTGTTTGCGTATCGGGAGGTACCACATAGTTCAACCGGGATGGCTCCCGCAACTCTGCTATTTGGGAGGCCAATAAAAGGTCCTTTAGAAGCTTTATTAAGGACCTGGACGGATGAGAAGGCGGAAGAACCTGTTACCTCATCTTATCAATACGTGAACGAACTGACCACTCGTTTGAAAGCTGGATGGAAACTGGCAAATGATAATTTGAAACAAGCCAGGAAGAAACATGCAGCATATTTTAATAGGAAGGCAAAGGACCGAGAACTAGCTGTGGGAGAGAAGGTGCTTCTTCTACTACCCGGTAGCCAGAATAAATTACAAATTGGTTGGCAAGGTCCCTATACGGTTCTAGAGAAGGTGTCTAGAACAAACTATAAAATTGACAAAAAGGGGAAGGAGAAAGTTTATCATGTAAACTTATTAAAGAAGTATCTGGACAGACATTTCCAGGAAAGCACCCCCTTATTGACCTTGGCTATTGCAACTCAGATGCAAAAGGAACCACTCACCTCACATGAATACCCATTACATCCTTGTGAAACAGCAGCACAGGTAAAAGTCAGTAAGCACCTGACTAAAAACCAGAGGGAGAGAGTTCAACAGGTTCTGGAGGAACATACAGATGTATTAACAGATAAACCAGGCCATACAAATTTGCTACAGTATGACATGAACTGGTAGACTCAAACCCAATCTGTATGAGAGCCTATTCTATTCCGTTCGCGAAGGAGAAGGCATTGAAGGAAGAAATAGATTATTTGTTGAAGGAGGGGATTATTTCGCACAGTGAATCATCTTTTAGTTCTAGTGTCGTTTTGTTGAGAAAACCGTCTGGGGAACACAGACTGTGCATAGTTTACAGGAAACTGAATGCTGTCACAGAAGGACAAGTGGATCCATTACCAGACACAAGACAGTTATTTGCCAGACTGAACAAGGCAAAATATTTTTCAAAGGTGGATCTTAGTAAAGGCTATTACCAGATCCCAGTGAAGCCTGAAGTGAGACCTTATTTGGCCTTTAGCACTTCGGATGGACATTATGAATTCAATATGCTACCATTCGGACTGAAAAATGCTCCGAGTGTATTTTCAAGGATGATGCGCAAATTGTTGGATCCCCTGAATAACCCATGTATCACGAATTTCATGGATGATATTCTCGTCGCCACAGAGACATTTGAAGAACACATTGAAGCTCTAGAGATGTTATTTAATAGACTTCGGGAGGCGAACTTAACTGCTAGGCCAACAAAATGTTGTATTGGATGCAAAGAGTTGGAATTCTTGGGACACACTGTATATCAGGGTAACATGACCCCTGATCCTAAGAACTTGGAAAAACTGCAGAGAGCACCTAGACCACAAACAAAAAAGGACGTGCGATCATTCGTGTCGTTATGCGGATTTTATCAGAAATACATCAAAAATTTTAACGCTATTTGTGCTCCTCTGACTGATCTGACTCGCAAGGGACTTCCAGATAAAATTATTTGGACTGCACAATGTGAACTAGCGTTCCAAGAGTTAAAGGAAAAACTCACTAGCAAGCCTATTCTCAAACTGCCTGATTTGACACAGGACTTTGTCTTAAGAACCGATGCAAGTAATGTAGGACTCGGAGGGGCTTTGTTGCAAAGATCATCTTCACCTGATGGGGAACTGAAACCAGTCGCTTATGCAAGCCGCAAATTGAATAAGGCGGAACAAGGATACTCCACAAGCGAAAAAGAATGTTTAGCGTTAATCTGGGCAATAAAGAAGTTTCAAATCTATCTGTATGGTAGGACTTTTGTGGTCGAGACGGATCATCAGCCTCTCGTATTCTTATCTCAGGCTAAGCATGAAAACGCAAGATTGCTGAGGTGGTCTTTATTGCTTCAACCTTATCAGTTTAGTATCCAATATATCCCAGGCAAATTGAATGTCGGTGCAGATTTCCTCAGTCGGCACCCCTGTGATCAAAATTAGAGTAATGGCAGACGTGAGGAGAGATTTTATCTATGTGTATCACTGGTTTTAGAACTTGCCGTAGGCATGTTTTCAAGTGGGGAGATGTGTCATAAAATTAACAAGTGATACAACGTAAAAATATCTCCAAAGGATAAAATGTAAGGATAAAAACATAATGCGTAAGCTGCTGATAGTACATGATCGCCCTGACCGCGGGTCATCACCCTCCATAAAAATTGACTTGCTAGACGGGAAATCAAAACGGTTACCATTTGAACGGGATGAGAACGGCGGATCAAAAGGAAAAAAAATATGACTGAAAAAATTGCGTGAGACTAGCAAGGCTAAGGAGACGCAATTGGAGGGGTGGCGGGGGGGGGGGGGGGGGAACGGAGAAAAAGTCACGTTTCCCAAGTTGACATAAAGTAAGGAACTCGACAGAAGGGACCTTGGATATGATACGCCACAGTCATTTATTGGACGCTTTTGCGATACCAAGCCTTTTATTTGAATTCAGCGGCAAACGCAGATGCTTGAAATATTACAAAATTTAAAAAGTAACTTTTTCTTAATATTAATGTTAGGAATATAAAAATTAGCTGGCCGGATGGCCCATTCTGAGCAGTGAAATAATATGCTTTTATTTATACAGACGGATAGCTAATAATGAAGATAATGACAAAAGACTGTTGTTCACATCAGCGAAAGACTGCATTGAATCAAACAAGTCACTATTTGCACAAAAATCGCGACCTTGAAGACTCGTGTCCAAATCTAGTTAGAATGAAAGAGAAGGGGAATTGGTGGAAGCTGTGGCTAAAAATAACTTTTCAGGCAAATTTGTAGAGGGGAAGGATAGGTTGGTTCAAAAAACCAAGTACGTTTTTGTGAAAACGCAAGTAGAGACGGACGGACTAACAGATAAAAATCCATACTTGACTGAAGCATGACTGAAATGACTTTAGTGTAGGAAATTTGAATTTAAAAAAACCAAGGCATTGATTGGCCACAGACAATCATATTATCGGCGCTCAGACGCGCATTTGGGGCCATTCCTCAATAGTTGTCCAGTGATAGACACAGTAAATTTCAAGTGTGGTGATTTCCAAATGAAATAAATTGAAATAAGTTCAGGGACGCCATACTATAGCCAGCAGCTCAGCTGAGTTTTGCTAGCATTTCTGTGTTCTTTATTCATAATCTGGTAAGATTGAAATTATTTCTTTGTATATTTGAATATTGTTTAATGTTTTGAGTGATTTGATACTGCCATATCGAAATCTAGCCTTACAAACAAGTAAGGATTTGCTCTAGACCCCCCGCCCTAGTTCAGGGTCTAGGGACAAACAATATATATACTCCAGCAAAGATTAGGAAGGACAGATCAAGTGTTGAGATCAGTGGAACGTATCACCTATCCTATTCTAGGGCAAGAAGCTAATAAACATATTTATGAATATGTAGTCTGGGAGAACTTATCCTATGGGAAACCAACTTGGTAAGATGTGTTGTATGGTCAGAGAGATCTGACCCTGTCTAAATGATGTTATTGTAAATTGTTACGTGTAGAAGTGGCTCCTTAGGTAAGGTTCTGAACCTAAACCAATACTTTATTTCAGAGCTGTGAGTTTTTTATGTTGCCACCAAAAGGCGGTGTCAAATGCTGGGTAAATAATTGACAGTGAGGACCCGTGCAGTGTCGCATCTCGGCAGAACAGCCTTGTTTTGCCCCAAGCACGGAGAGGTGGGGACACCCGATATATTGCCCCCAAGCACGGAGAGGTGGGGCCACCAGATTCCAGCACCAGCGCTACTTCTTCAAAGTTACGTAAGCAGGCTGGTCTGCTGGATTTACATCAACTTCATAGACATAACACCCAAAGTGAATTACTACTAAAACATCCCATTTACTTTCATCATTAATGGACAATGTGTGGTAAACTTAGACAGGGAGGGATGAAGCCACCCCAACAGCACATCTATTCATCGTTCTCCCAGGGAAAATAAAATTATAAACTGTAGAAATACTAACTAATCTTAAAATTTGTATACGTACACACATTTTATTTATCATGTCATTTATTCATGCCATTCACTCATAAATTCCAAAATCGTTTTATATGTTCTGGCCAAATAAAACCTTGGTTCAGAACAAATAAATTTAAAAAAAGATTTACTTTCTAAAATTTCACCAGCTGGATTTAGTTCATTGTGTTCTAAATTTTATTGATAATATATTATTTAATATCTGTGTGTGTGTGTTTGTATATGTCAATACAACACATTACATTCAGTACCCTAGATTTTAACGTAGCCACATTCATTAGGAAAAAAGATAGGTGTGAGGTCGTAGTGGTAGCAAGAAAGGCCTTCTGACAATTCACAGCTACATTTTATCTCAGGAGCCTTCACAGCTGACCTCATACATCACACTTAGTAATATCACCATTATACAATACCATCAAACCCACTACAACTTCCACGTTATTGTGTGTTCTTTATTACGCTATCTTGAAATCTCGTTCTTTGTTTCATGCCCCCCCCCCCCCCCCCCCCCCCCCCCCCCCCCCCCCCCCCCCCCCCGGGTCTGTCTCTTTCCATCTTTGGTTTATTATATTGTGCGCCGCGCTATTTCACGCACAGCGCAGATGCTTTATTACTATCTTCGCTAAATCTGGCGTCTTTGGAGAAAAACCAAGACAAAGGCCTGTCACCAACATAATACTACTTACTTAATCGTTCATTTTCTACCCTGAGGTGTAGAGCTTTGCCACAGAGAGCGCCATTCTATCCTATCGGCTGTCTTTTTCCTGGCCTGGTTCCAATCTAGTCCTCGGACCTTCAGATATTGTGTAATGTTATCACAGAGTCCTGGAGGTTTGGAGCTGGCTTTTGTGGGTTAAAGTAACTTGCCCATGACTCGCATTCATAAGGATGAAATATAGGTATTCGCTAGCATAACACTTCTTCTTCTTCTTCTTCCGTCCTTAGCCACCGACCGTCAAAGCAGTCAGTGGCCATTACGCCTAGTGGCGTCTTAGGGCAACAGCAGATAGGTTTTCTTTGCCATTATTTCCCATTACGCCTAATGGCGTCTTTAGGGCAACGGCAAATCAACCATTGAGTGTCCGCTTCGCAAAGCGGTTAGACCGCCTGCCTCTCGGCTGGAAAGTTACCGGGTTTCAGCATCGAGACCTGGTTGCGTCACGCTCAAGTCTACCCAGCTGTAATTGGGTACCTGACTCCGTTCTTGAGTTGGAGAAGGCAAACTCAGCGAGGAAGGGAACCGGTCACCACACCTCGCAAAACTGGATCTAGTATAGTGACGTCTCTAACATTTCACTCCCCTACAACAGTATCTGTTACGGGACTAACTTTACTTTTATTTAAGACATTAGCAAAAAAAAAAAAAAAGACATTTACAGTCAAAGCTGCCCAAACTAATCAATTCCGAAGAGGTCTTTTACCACGGGTTTTTGATAGGAAATCAGGACACTAGAGAAACTCCTAATAATTTGGGAAAGGGTGGGTTACAAAAAAATAGTTATGCGTCTTACTAGGACATAAGACAAAGAAAAATGCCTACGTTGCGACCACAAGGCCTTCATCAGGGAAAGGAAAGAAAGCGACATCCAAGGAAGGAACATGGGATGTCAGAACTTAAATATATTTTTTTCAATAAGAAATAGAAAACAGAGAAAGATCGGAAAATATTGAGCGCAACTTCAGTACCCGAACTGACCTGAGCTGCGTCCATTAACTTCGAATTGTTTGTTGTTTTAACATGGTTCTTTCATGTACTAAACAAAATCCAAGCGTATTAAAGCGAGTACAGATGTGTTTCGTAAATCTATTTAATTATACGACTTTTATTAATAAAAATAATTTTAAAAATTTCCAGTATCCCGTCCATTTTCCCTGGACTCGGACTCATCAAAATGTGCAAAATTTCCCGGGAATTTTATCCCTGGAATTTCCGAACCAGAAACCCTACTGTCGTGTAAGCTGCCTGCTACGCTGCATGAGGACTGGGGACTAGACCACGGCCCCTGTATAAATGAAGGCTTCATATGTTGACGTTTCTTCAGGCCGGAAACTGTTAAGGGGGTACGGGCAGCGTTGGCGTGGCTGACAGTCCTTTTCAGTATGCGTTCTCTTAAGGGCTTCACCATGCTAACAGCATTACATTGACATAAATATTGACTTTGCTTTGATGAATACGAAAATGATAGAAAACCTCTCACGAAATGTCAGAAATCTAATACAGTAGAAATACCTATGTAACAGTTTTTGACATGTACTTAAAACGATATCTGTTGGATTTAGATTTTCTATCGTTAAGTTATATATTCAGGGTGTACCATAAGTCTGGCATCATAGGAAAGGTACTAACAACACGAAAGCTTTTACTCGCAGAACTTGTGTCAGCTATTGTTCCAAATGCTCAGCAAATTCAGACGTGATATCTATTCAGCAAATATAGAAAAATATGCAATAGTCCTACTATGATGCCAGACATATACACACACATATATACATATGTCCGTGCTCTGACATGAAGCTGTCTTTTGTCTTCTTACGATCATCCATGTATCTGTATTACTGTATTTACTTACTGTTGGCAAGCCTCGGGTTTCCCTCTATTTATTTCAATGTACACGGGACTCAGAACCAATGAAATAAAACTAAAAGTTGCGTTATCAAGGATACGCTGCCATCAGTTTACAGAAACCTAACATGTAATTCCTTACAAACACTTCATCATCATTACGTTTGAGTTGTCGGTAACAGATTGGGATATCATCTATTCAACAAGCTAAAGATAGCAGCTACTGATGAGTGTAACTGTGGCACCGATAAAATGATTGCTGACCATTTGCTTCACAGATGCCCAACTTGTGAGCAACAGAGAGAGAGAGAGAGAAGATATGGCCGTCACCAGTATCTTTCCTGGAAACGCTCTATGGAGTATACGAATTCCTGGGACTTGGTATTCAGCTTTCATGATCCATTTCATGTGTATCTCCAGCTCTTTTCTCTCCAGGTGTTTTCCCTCCTCTATTTCTCTTACCCCGAGAATTCCAGAATAAAAACTGCCTTATAAGGCTATCAAATGGTTTTCTTATTGTGTGTCTTATCCGACGCCAGCGTCTTCTGCTCACATGTTGCTCCCCTTGTATTTGTCTAGTTCTCTCCATTAGTTCCATATCAGTGATCTTATCCTATAATTTCAATCCTCCTTTTCTGCGAAGGCATGCATTTATGAAAGTCTGTATCTTTATAGATTGTCTTTTTGTATTGTCTCCCATGTTTTAGATCCATAAAATAGGATGACTTGATATATGAGTTGAATACTCTTAATTCGGCTTTATTTCTTGTGATTTCCGTATATTTCCTAACTAAGCAGGAAAGAAGATTTTAATTTGCATGTGGACATCGCAAATACGGACGACAGCCCTACAAAATGAAGACTTAAGTCACGTGATGCACTATGTTCAGAAACGTAAAAGTATATTCCACAATCTACTGTTAAGCGTACTTAGGAAGTATACTCCATTTCTGTTTTTTTTTTCATTGTCATCCTCTGCACCTAGCTACCCGTTGAGCACTGGATTTCACCTAATTCAGGCCATGTCATCTAGCCATGTGATATCAGGTCACGTTATTTCCGAGTCTTCTTTAACTTTAAAAAAAAAGTCTAACTCTGGGACGGTATTTCCTCCCCTGCTTTGCAGTATTGGTCCAACAGTGGCTAAAACTCAAAGAGTATCTAATATGGGCCTCAAAGGTGTCTACCTTCGCACAAGATTACTCTTGGCAGAGATGTAAAATAAATATATAAATTAAAAAAAAATAGAATGGTATGACATCAGTTTTACAAGTCAATGGTACACAGGAAACACGGGACGGGTTTTACCCTTCGTCATCCACAGTTACAAACAGGTGACGAGGACAAGAATTACATATAGGTACTACAAAAACATACGATAATACACCAAATGAGTAATACAAGCAGATGGAAAAAGTAAACAACAACGATGATAAGCGAAAAAAAAAAAGAACAATACTAATGCAAGAAAATCTTAAAACCTGAAAGAAATATCTAAACAAGAAAGTAAATAATCAACCAAACGTAAAAAGATAATGAACAAAACTATTAACACAAGAATAAAGTCACTTAGCTATATTCGTAGAAAAATACAATAGGATGGCTTGTCCGATAGCGTCTAGGAAGTGACGTATAAGATAGCGACAAATAAACAGGATACGAAACGAAGCAAAACAAAAACATAAAAAGATAGATAGGAAAAACGACGACGGCGGAAGAATTAAAGAAGTATGAAAAAGAGACCAGAATTTAGGCAAAATGGTGCAGGACATTAAGGCCCTTGTGAGATAGACTGCCCATTTGAAAAATGAGGCGATTCTCCAATGAAAAGCGAGTGCGGTCATCACCCACGCAAGAAAGGAGGACAGTAACATTTATATCAGAATTACCTGAATGGTTAGGCCTATTGAAATGAAGAGCCACCGGTGTAGGTTTGCTATGATAAATGTCATTTAAGTGCTCACGAAACCTGTCTGCCAAACGTCTGCCCGTTTCGCCAATACAAATAATGCCACACCTCTTGCAGATGATAGCATAAATCAGGTTTCTGGATTCGCACGTGAAAGACTCTAATAACAAATTTGACTTTCGGAAAAGTAACTGACTGAGTTTGGAGTACAAACGGACAGCTCTTATATATACGGCGTTGGCACTGTTTATTACCAAAGTGTAAAGGGCTAGTGTGTCTCAAGCGACTATGTACAAGAATATCCCTAAAATTCTTTTCCCTACGATATGCCACCAAAGGGGTATCACGAAACAACTTTCTGGTATCAGGATCAGAGTGGAGGGAGTCTTCATTAGATATTCAGATAAGCGAAAACAATGCTGCTTTTGCTGAGCACGTTAATTCTAGAATCTGCCGACAACCTTTGTAAAGAAATAAGCACTTATTAATTTCAGCTCGTTCAAACTCCCAACCCTTTTTGAAGTAGTGTGTCTACAAGATGTGTTGAGAAGAGATTTATGCTCGTTTTGAGAGGGAGGAGTGCTACATAAACAAGGGACTTTAGTCATTACGATTACCGGACCACAGGCAAATAGGGCCTCATACTCGCTAATCGCGAGCATCCTAGCCGGACCAGCCGGAGTAGGAATAAATGGAGTTGCTACTCTATATAGGTTCGCGGGACCATTTAAATGGTACGCGACTTTGACAACAGCGGCCCACATGAAACATTATGCTGGGTTACATGGGAAAAAGCTTGAATGGACCAATCCCCAAATGTCCATATATATTGAACATCAGGACAAAGAGAAGTCCAAGGGGACCCTCAACTGGTTGCCCCCCACAATGAAACCCGATGCGGTGCAAAGAATTGCGGCAACAGTATCGGGGGACAGGAAAGCAGAGGTGTCCAGAATTAAAACTGCCCACGACAAGTGGAATTTTCTATACAAGCCATCCGAGCACGAGGTACCCCACTTTATCAATTTAAAAATGGAAGGATCAGGCGAAAAATTCCAACGGGTGTGGGTATCCCTACCAGGGAGGAAAATTCAGTGTGCCATCTGTGGGGGTGACGACCATTGGGTTAGTCAGTGCCCAAAAAAGAGAGCGGCCCCCACCCAGGTCAAGAAAACGAGGGAGGAAGAAGCAGTTGCCGAGAAAACTCCTGCAGAACAAAGCAGGGAAACAATGGCGGAACAGGACAGGGCAAGTGAGCTCCCTGCCCCAGATAGCCCAGATGCCGGTGAGGGCGAGGGATATACAAAGGTTATAAACAACAAGAAGGACAAGAAAGAAGTTAACAGAAAGAGATTCCTGCTCAAGGCAATTGAGCCTGTGAGGTCCAAGGAAGTTAAACGGAGTGACAGTAGGTCGCCAAACAAGCGCTCCCCTAGTCGAAGGGAATTGCCACCATCACCCAGGGCGCCTACGCCAGAGCACTCCCCGAGATGGCCCTCGTCGACACCTGTAGTTGATGAGAGGGCAGTGTCCACGCCTAATAGCCCTACAAGAGGGTCACCAACAACACCCGAGGTTCCGGTGAACACACATTCATTCATAACCCTCCACTCCCAAAGGAGCATAGGCCTTCAACAAACACATGCCAAGTCCTCCTGTCACGTGCCATCATCTCAAGTTCTTTCCATGTTCTCCTCATCATTTTCACCTCTGTTTCCAACTCTCTTCTCCATGTACTTCTTGGTCTTCCTCTGCCTCTCTTGCCCTGCGGGTTCCAGAACAAGGACTGCCTTGTAATGCTATCAACAGGTTTCCTCAGTGTGTGTCCTATCCATCGCCATCGTCTTCTTCTCATCTCTTGTTCCACTGGCACTTGTCTAGTTCTTGTCATCAGTTCTACGTTGGTAACCTTGTCATACCATTTTAATCCCTCTATTCTACGCAAGCACCCATTTATGAAAGTCTGTAGCTTTTTGGTTGTTGTCTTTGTTGTTCTCCATGTCTCAGAGCCATACAATAGGACTGACTTCACATTTGAGTTGAAGATTCTTATTTTCGTGTTGGATCCTATTTCTCTTGATCTCCATATATTTCCCAATGCAATGAAAGCTCCTCTTGCCTTTTGTATTCTTATTTTGATATCGCTGTCTGTCCCTCCAACTTTGTCTATATTACTGCCAAGATACGTATATGATTCTACATCTTGTATTGGTGTTTCTTCAAGTTCAACCCTATTATCATTACCTGCATTTATTCGCATTATTTTTGTCTTTTCCCTGTGTACTTTCAGACCCAATTGCTGTGACCTCTCATCGAGTGTTTTCAATTTGTCCTGCATCTGATTACGGTTATGGGACAGAAGAGCCAAGTCATCAGCAAAATCCAGATCATCCAACTGCTTAGTCAGAGTCCACTGGATTCCATTTCTGTTGTGTGTTGTCGATGATCTCATAACCCAATCTATTGCCAGCAAGAAAAGAAATGGAGACAAGAGGCATCCCTGTCGCACTCCTGTTCTTATCCCAAATGGTTCTGTAAGCTGTCCTTCATGAAGAACTCTGCATGTCATGTCTTCATATGTTTTCTTATTAAATTAATGATCTTCAGGGGAACTCCATAATGCCTCATCAATTTCCAAAGTGATTCTCTGTCTACACTGTCAAATGCCTTTTCACAGTCCACAAATCCGATGTATAGTGGTGAATTCCATTCCAGACTTTGTTCAACTATTATTCTCAAAGTGGCTATCTGGTCTGTACATGATCTGTTTTGTCGAAAACCTGCTTGTTCATCTCTCAATTTCTTGTCTATCGACTCTTTTAATCTCTCAAGGATAATCCTGTTTAATACTTTTCCTGGCACTGATAGTAACATTATTCCTCTATAATTTGTGCACTCTTGTAAATTTCCCTTCTTAGGCAACTTAACCAGATATCCTTCCTTCCATTCTGCTGGTATCTCTTCCTTTTCCCAGACTTTACCAAGTAATTTATATAACATCTCTGTAGCCGTGTCGATATCTGCTTTGATGGCCTCTGCTGGAATGCCATCAGGTCCAGACGCTTTTCCATCTCTTAGAAGCTTTATGGCTTTCTTTATTTCTTCCTTCGTTGGTCTTTCACCGTTAATTTGTAGCTCTTCTTCTGCTGGCTGGATGTCCAGTGGGTTTTGTGGAGCTGGTCTATTGAGAAGGTCCCCAAAATATTCTGTCCACCTCTTCATTTGCTCTTGTATATTGCTGAGCAGTTTCCCATTCTTGTCTTTTATGAGACAACTTGTTTGCTTGTATTTCCCTGTTAACTTCTTTGTGCTGCCAGTATTTCTTCACATGTCTCCTTCCATACCGTTTTGACCTGCTGCCAATAGTCTTCTGTATTCTCTACATCTTCCAGCTGTTGTAGCACTTGGAATTTGTTGGATACTGTGACCGCAAATTTGTCTCTTGTTTCTTGATTTCTTAGCTGTCCTACATTAAACTGTTGTCTATAATTTTGCATTGTTGCATATCTCTTGAGTTTCATTTTTATTTTGGCTATCAGAAGATGGTGATCTGATGCCACGTCTGCTCCTCTATATACCTTTACATCCTGCAATGATGATCTAAACTTCTTGTTTATGCATATATGATCAATCTGATTTTCTGTTCTATGGTCTGGTGATATCCATGTTGCCTTGTGTATTCTCTTATGTGGAAACATGCTTCCTCCTATAGCCAGTTGATTTGAAGCACAGAAGTTTGCGAATAGTTCTCCATTTTCATTCATTACTCCTAGCCCATGTTTTCCCATGACTTCTTCAAATCCGGTGTTGACTGTACCTATCTTTGCATTCATGTCACCCATCAAAATTGTGATGTCTCTTCTTTTTACTTTATCCATAATTTCCTGTAGTTTAGTATAAAATGCTTCTTTCACAGACTCTTCTTTGTCATTAGTTGGTGCATAACATTGGATGACATTTACATGAATTTTCTTTTTAGCTGTTTTGAAAGTAGCTGTTATTATTCTGGGTCCAACAGCTTCCCATTCAATGAGTGCTTTCTGTGCTTCTTTAGATAACATAAGAGCTACCCCTTCACTGTGGTGTGAAGTTTCGTCTTCATGTCCTGAGGACAGCACCAATTCACCTGTGATGAGTTTCTTCCTGTCTACCCTCTTCCACTTTGTTTCACACATTCCCAGAACCTCGATTTTGTATTCCCTCATTTCTGCTGCTACTTGCGCCACTTTCCCTTGTTCGTTTAATGTCCGAACATTCCAGGTGCCAAATCTGGAAGTTCTCCTAGAAGAAAGAAGGTTAGTCAGCAACACAGACTCCTTTCGGCTTTCTCTGTGTTGCATCATACGCCTCCCCGCGAGAGGACCTTCCCCTGTCTTGGATGGCTGTGTTTTATTTCCTTTATTTGACTTGTCCATATTTGTTGAAGTTTTTTGTGGTTTAAATTTTTTACAGGATGGGGTAACCGGCCCCATGCCCAACCCTCCTTAGTCGCCTTCTACGACATGCCTGGCAGGGGACAGTGTTACTATTCTGTAGTGGTGTTGATGGTATTGTATGATGGTGTTATTACTACATGTAACTTGTATGAGGCCAGCTGTGAAGGCTCCTGAGATAAAATGTAGTTGAGAATTATCAGAAGGCCTTTCTTGCTACCACTACGACCTCACACTTAATTTTTTTTTTTCTTAATGAATGTGGCTACGTAAAGTGTCTAGGGTAATGATGTGTAATGTGGTGTGTTAGTTATAAATACACCCACAGACATTTAAGAAGACTAATAAGATTAACAAGTGTTAAAATACACTGAACTAACTCACGTGTATAAAGTTTTTGATATAATTATATTACATTTATTGGTTCTGGATCAAGTTTTATGTGACCAGAACTTGTTTTAAAAGAAGGATTGAAAATTTATGAAAAAAAAATGCATGGAATGTTACATAATAAATGCAAGAGCGTACCTATTTAAGTACTAGACTAGTTAGTTTTATTAAAAAAAAAGTTCGAGTAGTCATCTCTTTGGGAGGATATTTACTGTTTGTGCTGTTGGGGTGGCCTCATCACACCTGTCTATATTGACTACACAATGTCCAGAAAATGGTGGGAATTTTTACGGGGATATTAGTCACTACCTATAGTTGGTGAATGTCCAGCAGACCAGAGGCTCACTCATCTTTTTGTAGCTCTGGTGCTGAAAACTTGCGGTCCCACCTCTCCGTGCTGGCGGGCAATAATGGTGGTCTCTGTCACAAGAACTGCACAGATACACTCGAGTACAGTCACCCACCGAATAGACTCTGCTTTGTTGTCGATAGAAACTCACAGCTCTGCAATCAAAGTATGGGCTATGTGTCAAAATCTATTCTATACCCACGTCTGGACACCACACTGACACAACAACCACATCATACAGACAGGTCAGATCTCTCTGACCAAACAGCACAGTTACCATGGTGGGTTTACATCAGATAGATCCTCCCAGACTATAGATTCTGAAAAATATTTATTAGTTGTCGGCCCTAAAAGAAGATAGGTAATCTGTTTCAACGCTTGATCTATCTTGCATAATCCTTGCTGTAGTTTATGTACCTTGTTGGTCCCTAGACCCTGACTTGGGCGGGGGGTCTAGAGCAAATCCCTACTGGTTTGTAAGGCTAGATTTTGATATGGCAGTATCAAATCACTCGAACATGAAACAATATTCAAAATATATAAAGAAATAATTTCAATCTTACCAGATTATGAATACATAACACAGAATTGCTAGCAAAACTCAGCTGAGCTGCTGGCTATAGTATGGCGTCCCTAAATTTATTCACTGTCTTTCATATGGGAAAACACCACACTTTAAAATCTGTGTCTAACACTGAACAATTATTGAAGAATGACCCCACTTTCGCGTCTGAGCGCTAATGATATGATTGTCTGTGGCCAATCACTGCCTAGTTGTACTTTAAATTTCAAATTTCTACACTAAAGTCATTTCAGTCATGCTTCAGTCAAGTATGGATGGTTATCTGTTAGTCTGTCCGTCTCTACTTGTGTTTCTAAAAAAAATGTGCTTGATTTTTGAAGCAACCTTTCTCTCCCCTTAAAATTTTGTCGTAAAAAGTTATATTTAGACACAGCTACCGCTCAAAAACCCTCTCCTCCATAATAAGTAACTTTGAACACCTGCGTCCCCAAGGTCGTGTTTTGTGTGCAAATAACGACACTTTTTATTCAAGGCAGTCTGTCGATGATGTAAACTACACTGTCTTTTGTCATTATCTTCAATATTATCTATCCGTTTGTAAAATTAAGATCATATTATTTCATTGCTCAGAATAGGCCATCCGGCCAGCTAATTTTTATATTCCTAACATTAATATTAAGAAAAATTACTTTTTAAATTTTTGTAATATTCCTAACATCTGCGTTTTAGCCGCTGAATTCAAATCAAGGCTTGGTATCGCAAAACGTCCAATTCCGTACCTCGTGTCAATTTGGGGGACGTGAATTTTTACTTTCCTCCATCCCCCCCCCCCCTTGCGTCTCCTTAGCCTTTCCAGTCATATTTTTTTTCTTTTGATCCGCCGTTCCCCTCCTGTCTAGCAAGTCAATTTTATGGAGGGTGATGACCCGCGGTCTAGGCGATCATGTACATCAGCAGCCTACGCATTATGTTTTTATCCTTAAATGTTATCTTTTGAGTATTTTACCGTTGTATCTCTGTCAATTTCACTACACATCTCCCCACTTGAAAACATGCCTATGGCAAGTTCCAAAACCAGCGATACACATAGGTAAAATTACTCCTCACGTCTGCCACTACTCTAATTTTGATCACAGGGGTGCCGACTGAGGAAATCTGCACCGACATTCAATTTGCCTGGGATATATTGGATACTGAACTGATAAGGTTGAAGCAATAAAGACCACCTCAGCAATCTTGCGTTTTCATGCTTAGCCTGAGACAAGAACACGAGAGGCTGATGATCCGTCTCCACCACAAATGTTCTACCATATAGATAGATTTGAAACTTCTTTATTGCCCAGATTAATGCTAAACATTCTTTTTCGCTTGTGGAGTATCCTTGTTCCGCCTTATTCAATTTACGGCTTGCATAAGCGACTGGTTTCAGTTCCCCATCAGGTGAAGATGATCTTTGCAACAAAGCCCCTCCGAGTCCCACATTACTTGCATCGGTTCTTAAGACAAAGTCCTGTGTCAAATCAGGCAGTTTGAGAATAGGCTTGCTAGTGAGTTTTTCCTTTAACTCTTGGAACGCTAGTTCACATTGTGCAGTCCAAATAATTTTATCTGGAAGTCCCTTGCGAGTCAGATCAGTCAGAGGAGCACAAATAGCGTTAAAATTCTTGATGTATTTCTGATAAAATCCGCATAACGACACAAATGATCGCACGTCTTTTTTTGTTTGCGGCCTAGGTGCTCTCTGCAGTTTTTCCAAGTTCTTAGGATCAGGGGTCATATTACCCTGATATACAGTGTGTCCCAAGAATTCCAACTCTTTGCATCCAATACAACATTTTGTTGGCCTAGCAGTTAAGTTCGCCTCCCGAAGTCTATCAAACAACATCTCCAGAGCTTCAATGTGTTCTTCAAAGGTCTCGGTGGCGACGAGAATATCATCCATGAAATTTGTGATACATGGGTTATTCAGGGGGTCCAACAATTTTCGCATCATCCTTGAAAACACACTCGGAGCATTTTTCAGTCCGAATGGTAGCATATTGAATTCATAATGTCCATCCGAAGTGCTAAAAGCCAAATAAGGTCTCACTTCAGGCTTCACTGGGATCTGGTAATAGCCTTTACTAAGATCCACCTTTGAAAAGTATTTTGCCTTGTTCAGTCTGGCAAATAGCTGTTTTGTGTCTGGTAATGGATCCACTTGTCCTTCTGTGACAGCATTCAGTTTCCTGTAATCTATGCACAGTCTGTGTTCCCCAGACGGTTTCCTCAACAAAACGACACTAGAACTAAAAGATGATTCACTGTGCGAAATAATCCCCTCCTTCAATAAATAATCTATTTCTTCCTTTAATGCCTTCTCCTTCGCGAACGGAATAGAATAGGCTCTCATACAGATTGGGTTTGAGTCTACCAGTTTCATGTCATACTGTAGCAAATTTGTATGGCCTGGTTTATCTGTTAATACATCTGTATGTTCCTCCAGAACCTTTTGAACTCTCTCCCTCTGGTTTTTAGTCAGGTGCTTACTGACTTTTACCTGTGCTGCTGTTTCACAAGGATGTAATGGGTATTCATGTGAGGTGAGTGGTTCCTTTTGCATCTGGGTTGCAATAGCTAAGGTCAATAAGGGGGTGCTTTCCTGGAGTGGTCTGTCCAGATACTTCTTTAACAGGTTTACATGATAAACTTTTTCCTTCCCCTTTTTGTCAATTTTATAGTTTGTTCTAGACACCTTCTCTAGAACCGTATATGGACCTTGCCAACCAATTTGTAATTTATTCTGGCTTCCGGGTAGTAAAAGCAGCACCTTCTCTCCGACTGCCAGTTCCCTGTCCTTTGCCTTCCTATTAAAGTATGCTGCATGTTTCTTCCTGGCTTGTTTCAAATTATCATTTGCCAGTTTCCATCCAGCTTTCAAACGAGTGGTCAGTTCGTTCACGTATTGATACGATGAGGTAACAGTCTCTTCCGCCTTCTCATCTGTCCAGGTCCTTAATAGAGTTACATCTGGATCTTTAATTTACCATACTTATTTTTCATGGAACCCATCGGGTCCCGTCCCTTAGAAGCTCTATAATGAGGACTTTTCTTCCTAGAATCATCACTCACAAATCGACCACTACCAATTTTTCTCTGGGGTTTGTCTCCCCACTTAAGATTGTTTATGAGAGATCTTCGCTCTCTTGTCTGTTCTTCCAGTTTATATAAGTCTGACCGAGGGATTGTCATCTTATCCTGGGTAAAATTTCTTCTTTGTACTCTTCGCATAGTAGCCATGTTAATCCATTCAAGTGAAGACTGGGTGTGAAAAGGGGGCTCCCATTCCACTTTGTCTACCCGAGTATAATTAGTTTTCCTTTCAGGCCTAAAGTTGCCCCGTGGCGTTTCTAGGTCCTGCACATATTTTCCCTTTGTGGGTGTTCCCTCATGAAATACGCCACATGCTTCTACAAAGTTTTCAACATCGACATTTACGTCGGGCCAATAGTATTTTCGAGCAATCTTTTGGCAGATGATACCGACTTTCTCATGGTCACCATCTGTTCCAACATGTAAGCTCCTTATTAAGTTTGCCCTATATATCTTGGGAAGAACTAACTGTCCGTGACCAGTGGATCTAGTTCCTGTCTTCCTGTATAAGAGTTTGTTCTTCATGAAATATTCCCCCTTGCTCGGAGGTGTGTGGCATTTGGGTAATTTTTTTAAAACATGGCTGGAGTGTCCTATCCTCAGCCTGCGCCTTCCTCATCTCCTCTGGATGAGCATTTATAGGTTCACCTTCTTCCTCCTTCTTCTGTGACCTGGTCTGCACTGTCGCCATGATCACAGGTTTCTCGGGATTCCCCAAGAAGACGTATCTACACCCCAATATCAGAGGGTAGATTGGTTCATCTATCACTGCTGCTCTGATTTCTCCTTCCACATAGCGAGTTTTCACCGTTATCCTTGCGATGGGAAGTGTCATGAGTGGTATGTCCTTAGTCGCCCCTTGTATTTCCACTGTTTCTGTGGTATACTGACTTGGGTCCACTAGGCTAGACTTCACAACTGAATCATAATCCAAACCTGTATCATAAAGGCACCTTATGGTGACCCCATTACAAATAACATCCTCACAAACTGGGGGGTGATAAGGTTCCTGTTGTCCCTTAGGATTAACCTTTACTCTTTGCGTCCCCGACTTCATTGCAGCAATGTTTGAAGGTTTCCTTCTACAAAATTCGGTGTTATGGTTATCCTTCTTGCACCATTTGCACCATCTTTTTCCTTGGTTCAACGGTTTTCTTTCATTGAACTTTTGGTCATTGAACTGTGAGTTTCTGTCGCGATAGTCATTTCTTTGCCGCTCAAAGTTTGTCCTACCCTTATTTCCCTGCTCTCTATTATCAAATTTATTAAATTGCTGTGGAGCTTTAAAATTGTCTATGTGCTTCTTCTTAGCACCACTTACCTCTGCCTGAGCTGCCTGATACCTCTCAGCAACATTTAAAATTTCCCCCAACTTCTCTGCACCCTGTTCCATGAGAAATTTTCTCATGTCTGGAGCCATGGACTCTCTCAATTGCTCAATCATGATCATTTCTTTAAGATCTTGGGTCTTCCCCAGAGCCGTCCATTTCTCCAAATAGGTTTCTATTCTGGCAGAAAATTGGTGGTATGTCTCCCCAGACAACAGTTTGGCATTTCTGAATTTCTTACGATAAAATTCACCATTCTTTTCGTACCTTAATAACAAAGCCTGCTTTAACATGTCATAATTGTCTTGGTCTTCCCTGTTCATTTTGGCAAATACTTCGTAAGAAGTACCCCTCAATCCCTGTGATAGCTTTAAGCTCCACCTCTCTCTCTCTAACCCATATGTAGTAGCTAATAACTCAAAACGTCCTAGGTACCCCTCTATGTCATCGTCTTTTTCAACAAAATGGTCTAAATGAAACCCCATAGCTGAGTTTGAGGCTCCCATACTGGGCGTAGCATCTGAGGCAAAAGGGCTGGCACCATTTTCAGGAGCCGGGCCTTGTAATTCCAGCTCCCTTAGTCGTAATTCATGCTCCCTCTGCAACCTTCTATCTTCTGCTTCCCTTTCGGCCTTTTTATCTTCTGCCTCCCTTTCGGCCTTTTTATCTTCTGCCTCCCTTTCGGCCTTTTTATCTTCTGCCTCCCTTTGCTGTCGTTTTTCTTCTGCCTCAATCTGCAGCCTCTTAATTTCTCTATCAGCCTCAATTTGTAATCTCTTTTCTTCAGCTAACCTGTCAGCCTCTAATTTTCTTTCAGCCTCTTTTTCTAATCTCCTTTCTTCCCGTTCAATATATTTATCACATTCAGTCGTTACGTATTGAATTAAAATTTGACCATCCATCCCCATCTCCTTCGCAGTGAGCACAGCAGCTGATCTAAACTTTGCTAGCTCTGCCATACTTTTTGGACAATATAATAATATACAAGATAAATCTCTAACCAGTAAATACACTAAGTACTTCTAATTACTATATGACTATAGTCTAACTAATTCTAACTAACCAGTTAACTAATTAATTATTACTGGCTGTGAAGATTCACCAACTTTTATCTGCAGGGACACTTTTAATTTTAAAGGAAATTTTACAATTTATTTCCCTACTTTTATTTCTCCCACCAGGAGATCCTAATTTTACTGTTGGGCTAATTATCCCTGGACAAGACCCCAATTTATGTAGTGGTGTTGATGGTATTGTATGATGGTGTTATTACTACATGTAACTTGTATGAGGCCAGCTGTGAAGGCTCCTGAGATAAAATGTAGTTGAGAATTATCAGAAGGCCTTTCTTGCTACCACTACGACCTCACACTTAATTTTTTTTTTTTCTTAATGAATGTGGCTACGTAAAGTGTCTAGGGTAATGATGTGTAATGTGGTGTGTTAGTTATAAATACACCCACAGACATTTAAGAAGACTAATAAGATTAACAAGTGTTAAAATACACTGAACTAACTCACGTGTATAAAGTTTTTGATATAATTATATTACATTTATTGGTTCTGGATCAAGTTTTATGTGACCAGAACTTGTTTTAAAAGAAGGATTGAAAATTTATGAAAAAAAAATGCATGGAATGTTACATAATAAATGCAAGAGCGTACCTATTTAAGTACTAGACTAGTTAGTTTTATTAAAAAAAAGTTCGAGTAGTCATCTCTTTGGGAGGATATTTACTGTTTGTGCTGTTGGGGTGGCCTCATCACACCTGTCTATATTGACTACACAATGTCCAGAAAATGGTGGGAATTTTTTACGGGGATATTAGTCACTACCAATAGTTGGTGAATGTCCAGCAGACCAGAGGCTCACTCATCTTTTTGTAGCTCTGGTGCTGAAAACTTGCGGTCCCACCTCTCCGTGCTGGCGGGCAATAATGGTGGTCTCTGTCACAAGAACTGCACAGATACACTCGAGTACAGTCACCCACCGAATAGACTCTGCTTTGTTGTCGATAGAAAACTCACAGCTCTGCAATCAAAGTATGGGCTATGTGTCAAAATCTATTCTATACCCACGTCTGGACACCACACTGACACAACAACCACATCATACAGACAGGTCAGATCTCTCTGACCAAACAGCACAGTTACCATGGTGGGTTTACATCAGATAGATCCTCCCAGACTATAGATTCTGAAAAATATTTATTAGTTGTCGGCCCTAAAAGAAGATAGGTAATCTGTTTCAACGCTTGATCTATCTTGCATAATCCTTGCTGTAGTTTATGTACCTTGTTGGTCCCTAGACCCTGACTTGGGCGGGGGGTCTAGAGCAAATCCCTACTTGTTTGTAAGGCTAGATTTTGATATGGCAGTATCAAATCACTCGAACATGAAACAATATTCAAAATATATAAAGAAATAATTTCAATCTTACCAGATTATGAATACATAACACAGAATTGCTAGCAAAACTCAGCTGAGCTGCTGGCTATAGTATGGCGTCCCTAAATTTATTCACTGTCTTTCATATGGGAAAACACCACACTTTAAAATCTGTGTCTAACACTGAACAATTATTGAAGAATGACCCCACTTTCGCGTCTGAGCGCTAATGATATGATTGTCTGTGGCCAATCACTGCCTAGTTGTACTTTAAATTTCAAATTTCTACACTAAAGTCATTTCAGTCATGCTTCAGTCAAGTATGGATGGTTATCTGTTAGTCTGTCCGTCTCTACTTGTGTTTCTAAAAAAAATGTGCTTGATTTTTGAAGCAACCTTTCTCTCCCCTTAAAATTTTGTCGTAAAAAGTTATATTTAGACACAGCTACCGCTCAAAAACCCTCTCCTCCATAATAAGTAACTTTGAACACCTGCGTCCCCAAGGTCGTGTTTTGTGTGCAAATAACGACACTTTTTATTCAAGGCAGTCTGTCGATGATGTAAACTACACTGTCTTTTGTCATTATCTTCAATATTATCTATCCGTTTGTAAAATTAAGATCATATTATTTCATTGCTCAGAATAGGCCATCCGGCCAGCTAATTTTTATATTCCTAACATTAATATTAAGAAAAATTACTTTTTAAATTTTTGTAATATTCCTAACATCTGCGTTTTAGCCGCTGAATTCAAATCAAGGCTTGGTATCGCAAAACGTCCAATTCCGTACCTCGTGTCAATTTGGGGGACGTGAATTTTTACTTTCCTCCATCCCCCCCCCCCCCCCCATTGCGTCTCCTTAGCCTTTCCAGTCATATTTTTTTTCTTTTGATCCGCCGTTCCCCTCCTGTCTAGCAAGTCAATTTTATGGAGGGTGATGACCCGCGGTCTAGGCGATCATGTACATCAGCAGCCTACGCATTATGTTTTTATCCTTAAATGTTATCTTTTGAGTATTTTACCGTTGTATCTCTGTCAATTTCACTACATATTCTTTGCTCCCCTTTCGGGCCCCGGTAACACACGGGTGGGTGAACACACAAGTTTCCTCGAATTGGGCAGCAGCAACAGAGGAAGATGACATGGAAGCCATGTTGTCAGAAGCAAGCCTGTTCATAGACGGCCAACCTTACGATGACGTGAGTGACGCATGAGTCTACCCCTACAAGCCTTGCTTCCCTGTACTGGGGCCCAGTGCAAGATGTTTCAAGTGTCAAGCTTCAGGCAGGTGAGACAAGTACTGATGACGAACGGTGCAGGTGTGGGCACGCCCAAGCTGCACCCCGATGTTATTCTCTCCTGTGAGCCTGTCGGAAGTTTGAACAGCAAACTACCAGTGTGTGGGAAGATGCTCTCTTTCAAGTTGGGACTACAGAAACTCGCAAATTGTTTTGTAACCTTAAAACTAAAATGTGAACATAACTATAGTTTAGAATGTGTGGCTTATATTTTAAGAGTTAGTGTTTTTTTCTTTATTGTAAATAGTTCTTTTTTGTTGATGCTTTGGTTCCTAGACACTTAAATGCGCACAGTCCCATTTAAGCAGTCAATCCCCCCCCCCCTTGCTGGGGTGGGAGTGTTAGGCGGCGCGGTTGCATCTGCGCTTAGCCAAAATTATCAGTGCAGAACGGATAGCCAGTCCTTAGTCACTATTCCGTCAAGCAGTCATGTAATTGGGTTAACCGGTCAGCCCTTATGCACCGCCTTGTCAACTAATGTAAACACGAATGTGTCGGGTGGCCTAGTTAAGACAGAAAGCGGTCAGCCCACAGTCACCGCTCTGTTGTGTAAGCCATGTGCAACAAGTGACCAGCCTATCACTTTGCCTATTACAATCATTAAAGCACATGATAAACCATCAACTAGCGCTTTGTTGAGTAATTCACTGGTGGCAGGTAGCCAGGCTCAGGCCACTACTTTGCCTTGTAATTCAAAAATGACGGACGGTCCGCACTCAGTCCCCATTTCGCTAGATAGCTTAGATATGGCAAGTGACCACTCTGTCACTTTGCCAGGTAGACAGTTTATAACGGGTGGCCAACCTCAGTTTACCACTTCGTCATGCAGTCTAGTGATAATATCTCTCAATATCAATGGTTTGAGAAATAAACTAGACCATGTAATTAAACTGATCAAAAAAGACAAACCGGATTTTGTGTTTTTACAGCAAACCGGCGTTACTACAGACTATTATGCCGGTCAAATAGTAACTTGGTTAGGTCTTAAACATGGTTGGTTCGCCTTAGGCACCAGTCATGGTAGTGGCGTAGCCATTCTACAAATCAATGAAGACTGGGATGCAGTACATTATAGAACAGACAAATATGGCAGAATTGTCATTATACAAATAAAAAACAAACACAACAAACAAGACATACTCACACTTATCAACATATATGCCCCAGCGACGAAAATCGACAGACCTAAGTTTTATGACGGATTACACGACATATTAACGGAACATTACAAGGGGACTAAGAACATTTTAGGGGGAGATTTTAACTGTGTCCTGTCTGACCTAGACCGGTCAGGTGGCTTCACGAGAGCACAGACACGGGAAAAGTCTTCACTCGTACGACAGGTTCAGGCTATGTTAGACGAACATGACCTTTCAGACGCATACAGGAAAATAGAACCCAACAAACAAACTTTTACATACTATGACAAGACGAACCCATATCTCAGACTGGCTTCAAGATTAGATAGAATTTACACCACTAGTGACTATAATATACACAAAATATACCACATAAAAAACACTCTTAAATTCACAGATCATCACGCAGTTTATACATCTTTAAGTACGGGACACACGCATAAACAAGTAAAGAGATCCCCGCATTGGAAATTTAACAATAATCTACTTAAAAACACTTACTACACAGAGCAAATAACACAATTGATACAAGGTTACGCACAAGACATTCCCAATAATAACATCGCACAATATTGGGACATGTTAAAAAATACAATAAGAGATAGGACGCAGATTTTGGCTACACTTATACATAGGAAATTTAAAAAAGAAGAGGGGATTTTAGAAGAAGCAATCAGTTTAACTAAAAGTTTAGATAACACGAACCCGCACATCCATACCTTAGAGGAACAGTTACAGCAATATAGACAGTATACCTACCAGGGAGCGCTACTTAGGTCAAAACTAAACACTATAACGCAAGAAATCCCTAGTAGGCAATATTTAGCAGCAGAGCAAAACATTCAACGCAGTAGACAGATTCATGAAATAATTGACATGAAAGGAAAACAGCACACAGACAATACCAACATCAGTCACGCTTTCTTCGAATACTACAAGCAGCTATATACTAAAGAAGAAAGTGACGCAAACATACAAGACAAATTTCTACAATACACAAAGTGTCTAAGTGATGAGGAAAGGGAAAGGTAGACCAACCCTTAACTTTAGACAATTTGCAAGGGGCCCTTAGTACTTTTCAAAAAGATAAAGCACCCGGGCCAGATGGGCTAACAGCAGAATTTTACAGGTTTTTCTTCCCATGTTTAGGCCCCATCCTAATCAAAACATTTGAAGAAGCTTTTTTAAAAGGGGAACTCCCGGAAAGTTTAAATCAGTCATATATTACCCTGATTCCTAAAGACGGTAATGACAAAAAGTCAATTAAGAATTTTAGACCTATCTCCCTTTTAAATGTTGATTATAAAATTCTAGCCAAGGCACTTACTCTGAAGCTTAAGCCACACATGCACGCAATAATACATGAGGATCAACAGTGTAGTGTAAATGGCAGAAACATCTGTAGACACACACATTTTATTAGGGACTTGATTACATACTTTGATAGAGTCTCAAATGCCTTCCTACATAAAAGTCTTAAAGCAAATAACGTAGGGGAATACTTTAGAACTTGGATTAAAATTTTATATAACAAACCTGAAAGTAAAATTTTGGTTAACCACAGTTTAACCAAATCTTTCAATTTAACGAGATCAGTGAGACAGGGCTGTCCTTTGTCGCCCCTGTTATATGTAATAACATTAGAACCTGTTTTGGAAAGAATAAGACAAGATACAAATATCACGGGAACTTTCGTCCCCGGTATAGGGGAAAAGAAACTGTTGGCCTACGCCGACGATACTATATTCTTTCCAACAACAAAGGATTCTATAAAAAATATATTAGAGGTTTTCAAAGAGTTTGGATACGCTAGCGAATCCAAACTAAACATTCAAAAATCTAGTATAATGGGAATAGGCAGATGGGGCAATATATCAGATTTCCCTTTCCAATTAACTCAATTAAATAAAATCAAAATTTATGGCATTAACTAGTCTTTCAATCCACAAGACCCCAATAAAGAAACATGGACAAAATTGTTAGGGAAAATTCAAAATATGCTAGAAATTTATAAATACAAAGCGGCCACCATTTTCGGAAGAAGTGTTATAGTTAATTGTATTATTATGCCAAAAATAATTTATATAGCAAACGTACAGATTGTACCTAAAAAGATTATAACAGAAATAAATAAACTAATTAGGGCTTTCATTTTTAGGCACACTTGGTATAGTATTAAACACACTACTCTAATACAACCTAAAAATAAAGGGGGGATAGCCTTACAAGATATCAACACTAAAATTAAAGCTTTAAGAATTAAATACATAGGAGAAGTTATAAAAAGCCCGGGTCTATACCCACTGGCACATTACTATATTGGGTTAAGACTATCAAACTTTTGTAAATTAAACAATAATCAACCCCATTTTTTTGGTACACCACCACCCTTTTACAAAATGTGCCTACAAAATTTAGAAGGGAATAAACTTTTAGTAAAGCATGACACTAAACTTATATACAAACTTCTAGTTGCAGCACAAGAAACACCTCTGAGCACACGAAGAGGGTACAACCTCTTCGTAACTGACTACACGCAGAGTTTCACAAACATTCACGCAATAGACGTTAAACCACAAAACAAAGAAATTACATATAGATTACTGCACAGTTTAACACCTATTATGAATAGACAAACAGCAAAAAGGGCAGGCAAAGCGCCACCAAAATGTAAACTGTGCAGTGACAACATTATAGAGACAGAAGACCACTTGTTTTACACATGTAAAACAGTGGTCCCTACTTTAAACAAGTTAAGAAAAATAATAGCCTCAAACTCACAACAAACACTTAATTTATACAGAGCAGTCATGCTTAACACGGTACCACAGATGACGAGACGGACAGAACTTAAGCTACTGACTTTGTTAGCTGACTTCAAATATCTTGTATGGACATGTAGGAACAGAGCTGTATACGACAATGGACATTATGACAGTACAATATTTACACAAATATATGAACGCATGACGCAAGACATAACAGAACAACTTTAAAATTCCTTAGTGTTTATACACTTAGTTTTAAATACTTTGTTGTTTATATAATGTAACTAGATACAAAGCAAGTAGCTTTGGATACAAATACTTCTTCTGTAAATATCAAATACCTTTATCACATATGTCTTCATCATTCATCTCATGGTAGGGTGTCGATGTAAATAGAACCTTCATGGCCTCATTTACATTCTGTTTCATCATCCAAATAATTTTACACTTTGATTGTTACTGATTTGTAGTTACTAGGATAGTTGTTTGGGATATTGTTGGGACCTTTGGTTTTGATAGGGCTTTGTTGTGTAATATTTTCTGAGTCCTTTTGTTTTTGATTTGTTATAACATTGTTTGCTTGTTGCTATTACTTACTTGGGGATTAGAGGGGGGAGGGGAGGGGGGAGAGTAGCTCAGACCATATATCTCATATTATTTAGAATTTGTACAAATTTTATCTCTTGTAAATAACATTGATGTTGTAATCATGACCGAATAAAGGTTTTTTTAAAAAAAAAAAAAAAAAAAAAAAAGCTAGTGTGTCCAGAGTTATTTTCTGATGGATTGTATATTATTACCATTTATGATGAGTTGCTGATGATGCACTCAAGTTTCTGATGGATTGTATATTATTACCATTTATGATGAGTTGCTATTGATGCACTCAAGTTACTGATGGATTGTATGCTATTACGATGTGTGCTGAATTGCTGTTTATGTGATCGATTTCTCTATGGATTATACCTGCCATCATACCTTGTGATTTGCTGACAAACCTAAAGAACTCACGACATTCGCCCATTATATTTACACACCTGTCGGCCACTAACAGTGAGCCCGACATTACTGACATCGACCTTGTCAGTGGTACTACACCACAACACCCACCACAAACAATCAACAATAACAGAAACCACTAACAGAACAGCTTGTAACGAATTTCAACAGTAACATTACAAATAACAAAATTTATTAATCACTTTAGGTTTTAACAAGGTTAAAGAATTGAATATTATTTTAGGAAAAGGTTTTCATCACTGTTGTGATGGGATTTAACTGAATAAAGGAAGTCACTTTTGGCAGCGTATATTTTACACTTAGCTGCCAATGGTAGTTTCTTCTCCCATTGGGTTGGTTCTTGGTAGACTATCTCGCTGTTTACGCTCGTCGCTGGGCAATATTAAAGGTGCCGCACGTTCACAGAACGTCAAGGAGTAACGACAAAGTTGGTCCTTCGTCTTAAAGCGCAGACCACCGTTCCTTTATTGTTCCAGAGATAGTACCCGTCAGCTGGTACCACCACCAATAACTATGGTAAAAGAATAGACACGAAAAGATCTCATGAGCATTGCGTTTTCCAGTCCATAGTTATAGGTTTATATCTTCCCATACCACCATCCCATTTAACTCAGAATTTACCCTCGATGAGAATTAAATTTAATCCCTCGGGATAAAACTTTCCTTACATTTAAATTGAATAGCTTTTATAGTTACTTTATATTTAAATGAAAAGGTTAATAGTACAGATAGAATATATTTACATCTACATTTCCACTGATTTGAAAAGTGTTCACAATACAAATTGAATATGTTTTCATTTATGTTTACACTGAATGAAAAGTTTGAAACGCCTGGTAATTTTAAAAGTGAATATGTTAACATCGACATTTACACTGGTTGGAAACTGTAAGAATTAGAATATCACTTCTTTCATCTTTCCCTCAATGCTCCATATGGAACCTGGGACTCTTTATGCATTTAGTTCTCTTTTCAGAAACTGGCAATGAAGCAGTCACCAGTCCCTGCAGTGGTGGTTCATGAAATCATCATTCTATACGCTGAGGTTGCCAGCCTTAAATGATTTGGACACCCCCGAGCGATTTTCATACATTAAAATTCACATGGCAATACACTTATATATGTTAGTTCACATGTTAGTAATAACTATAGAATGTAAAATGACAACTTACGCCAATCCTGGCTCATAGACTTTTTGCTCAGAAGAATAAAAGAGACTTGAATCGGCCTCTTACACGCGTCTGGGGTGTCGTTATTTTAACAATAGCTTCCCTCTCTGACTCCGTGTGTGGTCCTTCAGTTCCCTCAGTCCCGGTTTCCTTGTTTAAAATGATAGAGATTTCTTGGCCTGTTTTTGTAAGTCCTGATAAATACTCAAATAAAAGATGTCCGATATGTTAAGAAGGAATTCTGAATTCTAGGAATCACTCTGGCAAAGTCTGTAGTCTTGGCAGACGATTTCTCTCAGTAGTTTTGACTGACTGAAGCGTCAGGTTATATTCACTGCCTTCCCACGCATTTGTTGTTATGGCGCAAAACTGATCAGCCAATCTGATTTGAATATTTTGCATGACTCATCTAGTGCAAAATTTCAAACATTACTTTTCTGAAAATGGGCTGTAAACATCCGATTGCCCCGTGTACCAACTCACGAACATGTCGATAACCTCACACGACAATGTGTGTAAGATGTAACAAATCATTACTTTATCAGAAATTAATCTCTTATCTGTGTTTGTCCATCAATTGTCTCCCCTTACTCTGGCCTTTATCACCGCTTAGCAAATACACTGGTGATTTTCGTGGGGCTAATCCTTCGTGGCCAAGATTTGGTACAAAGGAATTTTACCATCCTATCTGTCGTTAATATTATTTCTGCCGCTCCTTGCGAAGCTTAGCGAAGGGACAGGAAACAAACAGACGTAATAACTTATCACTGAGAGGGGTGTAAGAAGGAAAATACATAATATCTGCCACACATAGCAGAGAAAGAAAGAAAGAAAGTGCGACAATTGAAAACACGCAAAAAAATCAGTACCACAAATGTACCGATACAGCCGGAGTGAAACAGAGATCGAGAGGGGTCGCCAGATTCTGTCACAAACTCATTCTGCTCGCCATATGTTTTAGAATCTCGCTCAACTTCCTTTTACTTCGGAAAGTCCAGAACAACGAATGCCTTGTAAAGCTGATGAGCTGGTTTCATCCCCAGTATGTGTACTATCCAACATCTTTACCTCACACGCGCGCGCACGCACGCACACACACACACACACACACATATATATATGCGCGCACACACAATGTGATGGTATTAATGAACTTAAGAGATTATTTTAATAATAATGATCTGTAATAGACACAGCTTTTTGCCTTAACAGATTTAGCAGATGGAAATTACTGCTCACGACGATGACTGTGACGATTCTACAATGATGATCGTAAAGACGTGTGGATGACATACCGCCACCGGCGGTCGTGATAAGGCAATGTTTTTTAAAGAACATGATGAAACGTATGAGAAACCAATCACGGTGCTGATGTTAACGATCAGGACAATTAATATCATCATCATTTTCCTTTGCGTTCCTTACAGAGCACGGAGCCAGCTCTTAGCTGGTCCCCTTGCAGGAAGCTTGTTCCAAGCATTCGCATGCTCCGGCAGTTGTGGTTGCTGAGGCAATTTGTTTTACATGATGACATACTCTTACATATCACCACAGATTCCGTAACCATAGTAACGTCAACAACAATTGTGTTCTCTAATATAATGCTGTCTCAAATCATTTTACAGTCAGAGGTAACTGTAATTGAATGTAGGAATCGTCAGTGAGCACTATGAAGTAGCATTCTGCGTGAACAATATAGCCGCTACTTTCTCTGCTGTATTGTTTAGACATTGAATCCAAAGATTGGAGTATTACCAAATATTACAAGCATACTATTTCTTCCCAAAGAAAGACAAGTGACAATTTTCAGATTGAGAAACGGACACTACAAACTCAAATACCACCCGCTCAACAAAATTCGGCGTCTGTGGCCTAATAGACATGAACGCAGTTTCATAATCCAGATATACCAGGTTCGAAACCTGCTGCAGGCGGTTTGGTAGCAGATCGCTTTGTGTGGATTTTTAACAATGGTATAAGCGCCGTACCGTTCAGAAAGCAATGGCAAACTACTGAATGAAAAAAATTGCCTAGAAAAATCACAAAACAGCCAATAAAAGCTGGGGTTGATTGCCACGTCCTGTAAAGGATAAGCAACTAACCTTTAACAACAAAATTAAAAATGGAACAGTTAGATACGTGCCCGTATGGGGAAAACAAGCAAACAATAGAAATCCGCCAAGAAAGCAGATTTACATCATGAACTTTACCATCTCCTTTGAAAGAGAACCCGTTTGGCGACGACAGAAGCCTGAGACGGACCGCATACTTTATGAGGGGTAAAAACGTGGTTATGTGAGAGTGAAAGAAAGAGGGCGAGAAGAATGGCAAAATACAAAAGTATACAAAGGAACGGCTCAACCAGATTTGCACTATGGCACCCGCTACTAATAACAGTAAAGTGATTCAAAAAGCAAAACAGAAGGAAGACTGGACAAGTGAAACGTTTATGTCTTCCCGTAGCTTCTTATTATATAGTGGCGTCACTGTAACTTGCGGATTTTGCCTTTACGTAGCGATACACGTTTCTTTCAACCTAGATTTTAAGTCGGTTGGTTATATCGGAGCTTAATTTGCCATTCGAAAAAAGCTGAACCCCGTTAACAGAAGTACAGCGTTGATAGATACCAAGTCCTGACAAGGACTAATTGTGTCCATCTGCTAGCATGGTGAAGCCCTTAAGAGAACGTATCCTGAAAAGGACTGTCAGCCACAGCCATTTATATAAATAAATAAATAAATAAATAAATAAATAAATAAATATATATATATATATATATATATATATATATATATATAATATATATATATATATATATATATATATATATATATATATATATATATATATATATATATATATATATATATATATATATATATATATATATCTCATCTCATCTCATAATCGGAACCTCTTCTACCCCGTGAAACGAAGTGTAGAGGGGACCCAAGTGCACAAGGCCCATGGGCAGGACATGTAATCGAAGTGACTTGGCAAACAGGTGATTAGCCCATTATATATATATAATAACAATAATAATAATGATAACCCCTTCAGTCACAACTGACTATGGGAATGCGCCCCTGAGGTGACAGCCCTCAGCTGCCCAATTTCCGGATGCTCCTTTTGACGCCCTCTCCTCTCATCGGCTTGTTGTGTGAGCCTCTTTTCGCCCAATCTGAGGTGGCACCGTAAATAGCATCGCCACTTGGTGCCCTCATATTTATCTTGCACACATCTTGGAACCTCAGCTGCGGTCGCCCAACTGTTCTTTTGCCATCTGCTAAACTAATGTACTTTAACTGAAACCCTACAAGTATTTATGAAAATAGCATTTCCCCGCCATTCCTCCCCTCAACTATCGAATAACTAAAGGAGAATATTGCGACATAGCTCTCAGCTGTCACTAGTAGCTGGATTCCCCCTCTTCGAGGCCGGCTGTCGAGTCAGTATTTGAGTAACGGATTGAAATATTTCAATATGTGAGCCCGCAGTCTCCCGAAGGCTGTTTTAATCCTGACTTTGGTATATAAATCTAACGTGGCAGTGGCCGCATGGAGCCGGTGGCCAGTTCTTTCTCATTTTCTATTGTTTGTCCATATATTTCGTTTTGTTTTCCTAAGCTCATATCGCTTCCTAGCTTGTTCATAGGCTCACTATCTCACTCTTGTCTTCTCCCACTTTCACTTTCTTTGGTCATATTTTTAATTCCATCACCCGTTGGAGTCTCTCCCCCCATCCTTTGTCCATATGTCATACTACCTTTGCTCAGATTTTTATTATTTCTCATTATGCCTTCTGTTATTATTGAATGTATTGTTATTTATCCATACTTTTTTTTATTTTAGACTCTTTAGTATGCTTGTTGTTTCATCTGGCATTATTTTTAACGCTGTGTGTCACTAAAGGGTGCATTGTCGGGAAAGTACAGAAAAGTCGGGCATTGCATCGGTGAAGCTAAATTACACACCCAGTAACGCGCATGCCTTTCCTTGTTTTCGTGGCCAATGTATTACAAATATTCATACCAACTTTTGAGCAAAATGTAACCCCCCCCTCCCCCCCCCCCAAACCCCTCATCATATTCATATCACACAGAGCTCCTCGCAAAAAACAGAATCAGACCAACAGGTCCTTTTTATTTGGACATAATGTACGCCGTAATATAGCCGACGGTCGCTGTGTTTACGTTGAATCAGGCGCACCTCGTCAAAATCAGGCAAAGTTTTATTTGTTTTTGTTAAATCATCGTGAAATGCATTGCAGGTAATTATGAATAAGTATTTATATCCTAGATTCGTACTTAGAAGTAAATAATAAATGGAATTCATTACATTTGTAGTCAGACTGATCATGTACAGTATACAATACAATAAACATTGATGAGCACTATTATTAAATGTAGGAGGTTAAAAAGAAATAGAGGGGGACATATGTCCCATTACGCCAAAAAAAATTATTGATAGATCAGCCGATTTAGTCGTTCCAGTTAATAATGATTGGGAGACATAATAATAAAAGGTTTATTTCGTAGGGTGTCGTGTGTGTTTTTTGTTCTCCCCGCCCCACCCCTCCCCCCATAAATACATCCATATATTTGTTGTACACGCAGCAGAAAGAGCACACTGTAATTCAAACCCGTCATTTTTGACGGGTTATTTACTTGTTGAAAAGAAACATTATATCTCATGTTTGTAATTCTTTGCCATCTGTCTCTATTGTTGTCTGCAAACACCCCCCCCCCCCCACCCCCCCTTTTTCAGCACTACTGTTCAAATGGCTTGAAATATGTCGCGACGTGAGTGTTCTCTCTCTCTCTTTCTTTCTCTCTCTCTCTCTCTCTCTCTCTCTCTCTCTCTCTCTCTCTCACTGTCAGTAGTTATGGGCGTGAATTACCCCAATAAGCGTTGCTAAGTCTTTGTTTTTGTCTCCTTAGTTCTAGAGTGAAACATAATTTTCCTGAAAGCCACCGTTTTCACCTTTAAGAACAAACAGCTCTAGTGTCTTAGCAGCACTTCACTTTTTCACGACCAAAAACACGTGAAAACAATTAGACGCTCTCATCCAACTGTTCTCCAGAGTGAAATAAAAAGGGGCTGCTTCTGTTTCTTAGCCGTCACGAAAGTGCTGGCACCGAAAAAAAAAAAAAAGAGGAAAAAAATAATAATCAAACAAAAATGAAAACCCAGAGTTTGATTTTCTTCTTGTCGCCCCTTTGTCACATGACAAATACGCACTTTAGAACCAGACATCATTTAATAGCCGTCGATGTACAAGTTACAGATTTTTGGCTTCTTAATATTCGTTTGTCTTCGCTGCCCCAAGACAAGCAACCCTAATATTTCTGCTAATTCTGAGCCTCTGTGTTTTTCATTTTTAGACAAAACAGCTATTGTGAAAATGTGATCACAGTGTAAAATACACAGACACATACGCACACATAGACGGTTGAGTTTTATTTTAAAGCAGGTTTTCTTAACATGTTTAGCGCCATGGACTCTTTTAATTCGCCGGTAAAGTCTACGGACTCGGTCTTAGAAAAAAAATGTGTAGCTAAACATTTTAAATTTTATGTTTTATACGCGGAACCCCTATAATCCATTCACGGATCCCGGTGAACCACAGGTTAAGAAGCGCTGTTTTAAATGATCTTCTTTCGACCGGGAAAAGATACTGTTCCTCGTGTGTGTCAGGTGGTCTCTTTCTGAATGAAAAAGATCAGAATCACTGATCCCCCAGGGAACTCGTAACAGGTTACTAATGTGAGATTTTCCATGTGCACAGCAACCTCATCACGTTTACAAAAGTGCTACAAAAACCGCAATTGCAAGACTACACGATGTTGTGAGGCGCAGGCTTTACACTGGGCCAGGTGCAGTGGTTGTTCATTGCTCCCTATAGATCGTAAAAGGAGATTGATGAAAATTTACGTGGTGTTCGTTGTTTTGTTTGTTTTTTCAAAAGTGTACTTTGATCATGCCGATCAAAACTTGTTTTGATTCATCACGTTTGTTTTTTAATATGTTGGAGTAAGACTGTAACTCGCAGTGGTATTCATTCGTTGGAACATCCTTAATGGTTTCCCCACTGAACAGAGTTGTTGTTGTTTAACTAGGGCTGCTGAACTTCGCGCTCTTTTGCAGCCAATACCAAGTTGAAGACTCCTTGGTATTGTCTACTTTGTAGTTCTAGGCTTTTCCTGTGGCTTTTCTGCCATTCCGAAATGTGCTGAGTTGGTCATGAGCTCCAGTTTCTCCAGCTTGGCTTGTACAAGGTATTTATAGGATCGTCACATCTGATCCCAAGCTAGGAGTAAGAAGCGCGTGGCTAATTGTGCTTTCCGTGCCATCTAAGGGGGCTGTCGTGTGGTGTGTCACTGGGGCAACTACTACAGTAGTTTTTGCCAGGAATAGTCTATGAGATATAGATATAAGGTCTCTAGAAATTGGCTCGTTAAGAAAGAATAAAGACCTATTCGAGATAGGGACAAGAAGACAGGAATGCGAATGCTTTCCACTAGACAGTGTTTTCTAATTAATTATGGAAAGAGTTCCCCACGACCTTAGCTTCTGCCCTTAGATCCCGTAAAGAAAAAGCCCCCAACCTCATCTGAGTAGAGAAAGGTTCCTATAGGTGAATATGTAACACCGACAGCACGAGTGATACATTAACAAACTCTTGATAATGATCAACCGATCGTTGGGTTTATTAATGAATATCCACACATATAGGGTTAGTAATGGTTAGAACGTGATGATGGTGAAAGACGATTCACACAAAACACACAGATGAGATAATAAAATTACAGTTAATTAAGTAATAGTTAATTAAGAATGAACTGGTGTAAAGTGAAATGATGATGTGATATGATACGTGTTACCAAAATGGTGAGTACTCTACACAGTCCATGTGTCTCTAAATGCTTCTCCTAGATATGAGGATTCACATGTATGCATAAAATGTCCCAAGTTGTTATACGTTATGTCGAGTGGGGTATCTCTAAGCTGAGGACGTTCTGATGAATACTGTTGTCGTACGGAGAACGCTGACGAGATATCTATGTATATTCCTTCACTGTTTGAGTATATATCTGTAGTGTTGATCAACAGTTAATAGCTGTCATATGAACAAAAGGTCTGTTGTCTAATCTCCCGACGGTACTGGTCAGACTGGATATCTTCACGAAATGTTAGTGATATGTAGACTCATAATCTTGCGTATGTAGTCGTGATTCATATACTTTCGAGTCTGCTTCATAAAATGCGCTTAAGAGTGTGTTGCACGTAGTATAAATATGCGATTCCTCTTTTGAGCTCTTTTGCTTGACTTCAGATAATAATGATCTTTCGAGTGAGTTGAATTTATGATGACTCTGTATTGAACTTGTGATAACGATGTATTGAACTTGTGAGCAAGCAGTATATGGTGACGAAAAATGCTGCGTCCACCTTATGACTTGTGGGTGAGACAATATTCCTTTTTAATTGAGGAATGAAAGATGTCCTATGGCGAATTCTGCTAGCCAAATGTCCGTTTTTAATAACTTATTTCTGGTTAGACGTCAGACACGTTGCGTGTAGACTCAGACTTCTGATGAACTGAAGACACACAAAAGTCTTCGTAAGTTTTCACATTTAACATCACTGGTTGACTTGCATTTAAACTACTGCTCATTATTCATCTCTCTCTCTCTCTGAGTTCAATTCTAATGATGTTAAATATCTTGTGCATGAGAGTGTGTGCGCATGGGAGACTGTGATGATGATAAAGGTGAAATATGAACTATTAATTACCTCCTATCATCCTATCATCTTCTAGGAAAATCTTATGATTTTATTAATCAGTTATGCCAAGAATTATTTGAAACTTTATCTTTCGCATATTTTAGCTGTGAGGTTAAAATAAACAAAAATAAGAAAATGTATTAATAAGTATAAGATCTACTAACCTTCTTTTCCCTTCGCAAAATCCTTTAAGAACACAATTAATCACAGAACTGAATTATCATCAACTCTGAATAAACACGTGTATTAGGCTATGCGTTTTTGGGTTTAAACTCTTCCTCACAAGGTAAAAAACTGGACTTCTACACTCTAGTAGATTATGCGGTATTATATATTTCTGGAAGTCACCTGGCCAAGCTGGGCATCCAATGTGGTAAACCAACGCTTGTCTGAACCGCGGTGAGACGTTTTCCCCTGGCCAATCTGGGCGTCCAATGTGGTGTCACAGAAATTACCGCATGCCCATGTTTGATTCGGATGACCATATGTGTTTTTACCTGATTTATCACGATGCAATGTGGGCTTCAAACGATAATGTCGGGCATGTGGACTCAATCAAAGGATTTTATTTCCCCCGATGAAAGAGCAAATGTGGTTCTCTAGATACCGGTTGCGAGTAATCACAACGATGAAATAGCAAATATGGATCGCAAATGTTGCATGAAAGAGCAAATGTCGGAGAAAATACAATACGAAAGATGTAGGAAAGATAGAGCAATAAGGCCTTTGCGCTCGTTTATCACAATAGCCCCTCCTCAAGTGTGATGTCAATCGTACTCAGGAGAGCTAAGCCTTCTTGCTCGGGATTCCTTAATCATTTTCCTCATCATCGTTTTTCTCTTCGGTTTCCACCCTTTCCTCTACTTGTTTGTGCTCTTCGTCCTGCCTCATAGGATGACGGCTTAAAAAATCCGCTCCTACGTTATGTTTTCCTTGGATATAGTCCACTTGGAACGTGTAAGGTTGTAGAACAAGCGACCACCTCATCAGTCTAGCATTCAAATTCTTTGAATTGGCGAGGAAGGTCAGAGGTTAGTGATCACTCTGGATTGTAAATTTCCTTCCGTACAGGTATGCTTGAAATTTATGTATTCCCCAGACGAGGGACAAACATTCCTTTTCGATTGTGGAATAGTTTTGTTCTGCTCGGTTTAACTTCCGACTCGCATATGCGACCGGAAATAGATTTGGTGGGCTTCTGTCATCTGGCTGTAGTAATGTAGCCCCGATTCCAATGTTACTGGCATCTGTGCGCAAGATGAATTTTCTAGTTAAATCCGGAAAGCCGTAAAAATAGGTTTTGTGTGGTGAACNTCTCTTTTAAGAGTGCATATGCATGTTCACATTCTGCTGACCATGTCACTTTATCTGGGTTTCCTTTCTTGGTAAGCAATGTNAGCGGCGCNCAGAGGCTATTAAAATCCTTTATATATCTCTGGTAGAATCCACAGAGATACAAATGACCGGACATCCCTTTTAGTGGAAGGTCTCGGTGCATTTCTCAGCTTTCTCAACGTTTTGAGTCTCGGGGAACATGGTCCCATGGGATTTATAGTATGTCCTAGGAACTCTAGCTGTTCACACACCTAATTTGACATTTGGTTGGGGCGGCGGTTAGTCCCGCTTCTCTGAGTCTGTTTAAAAACAGCAAGGATAGCGCTGATATTATGTTCTTCAAACGACTCAGTAGCTACTAGGATATCATCCATAAAAATTGCTGATGGCGGAATGATTCAAAGGATCCAATAACTTTCGCATCATCCTTGTGAACCGACATACCCTAGGAGCATTGTTTTTTTTTTTTTTTTCAGTCCAAATGGTGCATCACATTAAACTGAAGTGTCCATCTGGAGTACTGAAGGCTAACAGGTTCCTCACCTCAGCTTTTACCGGTATTTGATAGTACCCTTTTAACTGAGGTCGATCTTTGAAAAATAGCGAGCCCTGCTCAGCTTAGTAAATAGCTGGTTCTTGGTCCGGTAACGGTTTTCTGGCCTGGAACTGTGTTAACGCATTCAGCCTGTCGGTAGTCGATGCACAGGCGGTGTTTCTCCACTGGGTTTGCGTAACAGTGCAGCCACCACTGCTCCGCCAACTGTAAGTAAGGGTTCCTCCCCGTACCTATTTCCGAAATTAAAGGCCTTCCCTCCCTTAAAAGTGTAAGTAATACAAATATTTTTCTTTGCTTTTTAAAGCAATGCCGTCGCCCTTGAGTGCAATACGGAATCGGGAAAAATTTAGTGTTTTCCTTTTCCATTCCGGACCCCGGCGGTAGGAATTGTTTCGCCGTGACTATCTTCCCCATTGTCCCCCCCCCCAAACCCGAACTCCCAAATCAGGTATTTTTTTTTTTTGTCCCGCCCCGCGAGTTTGTCCCCACCCCGCTCCCCCCTGGGACCCCCCGGAAGAGTCCGGCGTGCGTGGTGGTTTTTTTTTTTCCATCCCAAATCCTCCTTAAATGAATTCCTTGCTGGGCATCTGTGCCGTTAAGGTTCGTGGGAAAAGCCTTAAAGTATTATTCAATCATCTAAATGTTTGATTGTCTAACTCCCTACCCAGTTACCTCACTAGAATCCCCACCAGGGGGTATCCCTGTTTCAAACGGATGATTAATGGGGGCTTTTCCTTTGGCCATTTGCTTCCAATTTTTTTGCATACGCGGCCAAATTGCCACCCATGAGTCCCCCCAATGGCGAGCGCTGGTTTTCCGGCCAAGGCTGCAGGGGCTCGATTCGCCTTCGGTAAAAATTCTTTTACAGCCAGATTTTCAGTGTCCAGGTAAAAAATTTATCCGGCGGTTCCCCGTTAATGTGGCGTATTTTTATTAGCGAATTGTAAATGGCAAGTTTTTTTTTTCCATTAGGTGTTGGGAGGCGAGAATAAAATCCGAGAAATCTTCTTCACGCCTCCTTGTTGATAGGGGTCCCCCACCTCAGCAAAATTCTTCAGACATTGCAATTTATAAATAACTTGTTTTACTTCGTGCAGAAAGACCGGACTAAAACACTCAGTAGCCCCCCTCTCTCATAACTGAGTCCTAAGTGTTCGTCAGGTCCCCTTCGCAATTGCGAATGGAAAATAGATTTTATTTGGCCACAATGTGATTGTCCGAGCTTAGCTTGCCACCCGTCGGTAACTTGTTTAATTTCAGAACTTTGGCTCTGTGAGACTAAATTTTCCCAGCCACACATGTCTTTGACCAGGTAGTGTTTTCCAAGTTACCCTTGTGGGACTTTCAATACTGTGGAAGGCTTATGTGACCAGTGGTTCGTTCCCGTCCCTATGAGGCCTTGGCCTCTGTCCCCCCCATGTTTTAGCGCTTAGTAATTTATAATGCCCCATTCCCTAATGGGGACCCTTTAACTATGGGTCCGCCCTTTTTTCCGTAAAGAGTACATGTTGGCCCCCGGGTGGAAACCATCCCAGTTTGGACGCATGCATTAATTGCCATGCCATTTTGACGAATGGGCTACTTCCCTATATGCAAAATACTAATGCGGCATGAAGGATATCTCCGATTAGTACCCCCAGGTTTTCTGGGCTTTTCCTGGGTCCCAAAACATGGTCGCCGGTAACCCTTTTCCGAGATAATAAGACGCAACCGTAGTGAGCGAGTTTACCGGTTTAAGAACCCGCTCTAAACATGTTCTGGGGGCTCCCGTCATTGTTACTTGTAAGGCGCGGGTTGGAACCATAGGTGCAAAAGGATTAACATGCCTGGATATGCCCCTAGACGCCATTGGAAAATACTTCCTACAGGCAAAACTTGTCCTCTATGTCAACTCATTGCCTCTAATTGGCAAATAAAATTGTGACCCCGTTTAGCTCCTGTGCGAAAATTTTAAGTGGATGTCGTGTTTTGCGAAGCGCCAATGACCTCTAGTATAAGATATTATTCATGATAAAGGCGATCCGGCATATTCATACACTGCGCTGATTCGGCTCAAATGCCTGGCAATGGGCTTTATGATGGCCTTTCGCTCCTCACATGGAACATGAGCGTGTCCTACTTTATGGGCTTTCCCACTGGACGTATGGTTTAGAAAAGTGGGACATCGGTGGGGAGTTCCTTTTCTTCCTTAGTTTACTCAGTGCAGATGATCATCCGCAATTATATAATCCCAACGGCCCACTTTCTTTCAAATGGCTGGAAAAAAGGTGCGGTTGCCACAAGATTGTGTGCAATCCCTCCCCAAGGGTCTCCGTCTCGCCGGGTCCGCCCGGTTTCTAATGTGTTCTAGACGCTCCAAGTGTTTGGACGTTGCAACCTTTCCTGGCAACGGTGTAGGACAACTGATTTTATTAGATAATCGACGAAAACGTTCTATTCAATGTGTTCCGACCACCGTTAGGAACCCCCTGGCCGAATATAACTAGTGGGGGCAAGGCTGACGATCCTTTTTGACTTTGGGTGGTATGATGCCGCTCTTACCTTCCCCATTGGAGAGTTCCACCCACCAACTAAAAATGGGTGATATCAGAGTGGTGGTCCCTCATCCCCGAAGGCACCTGGTTTGGTTCTCTAAAAGTAGGGGTATTTGCAACGGAAACTAAAACTTATTTGGTTTTTTGTGTTTTACCTGTATTTTTTATCTATCATTTCCGTTTATCCAGCCTTCCGGACAGAACTACTGATCCAGATACCCATTTTTTGTTTTTTTTTTTTTTTTTCCATGCAGACGTATCCCTCCCCTCTGGTAGGTGGTTTTGCAGTGTATTTGTGGTGTTCCACCCCCCCCCCCCCCCCCCTAGTAATTTTTTTTTTTGTTTAAACATAAGGGCGCCCCAGTGCAGGCAAGTTCCTATTTCCATTTTATTAGGGCCCCCTCTTCGAAAATCCCTCCTCGATTTTGGCTTTAGTTTCTCGATGGAGTTTATTGGTCTTTAGTGACGGCTAATCCTGGCTGTGCGGCGATGTGCCCCCCTTTTTTCTTGGATCTATGTCAGCTCCTTCCTTTAGTCCTGGTAGCTACGCCCGGCCAAATGAAAACCCTTAGATGTGCAGTGAGTTGAGAATCATTATCGCGGTTCTCCACAAGTCTCCAAAGAACCAATCATTAGAAATGTAGATACAGCCGCGCCCAAGAGATTAAAGAAGGTAGTGATTTTTCGCGTTTCATTCCTTGAGCCCTTTTAGCTGAGCACGATTTGGTTTTTTCGAGGTGTTTCCTGCACATAACCGAAGATATTCCCCCCCACTTGTCCTGGATATACCAGTGAAATATTTCCAGAGTGTCCCCAGGGTTGGTCAAACTTTATCCGCCTAATGCGACCCCGGGACAACCTTTGGAGTTGTCCAGACTACTTCACTATCGTGGCGATTGAGACCAAAATTTCATAGCTTCTGTCAGGTGGGTGAATCTATTGTTGCGCCATTCCACAGATTGTCCGTTTACGCGGAATGATTCGATGTCAGGAGGATGAGAAACGCTTCCGGTCCTCTGCTCCTTCTGGGGTGACGATCTTGTCTGCAGACAGGCAGCATGTTGGGGAGGAGGACTGCGCTTGCACTCATTAGTGTTGTGATTGTTCAAGCGACAGTACTTGCACCATTTATCTCCCTGTCTCTGGTGCGGTGCAGCATTTTTCTTGTATTGCTCTTTGTAGTTATCTTGTTTTGCGTGCTGTTTATGCGAGATGTGTGGTCCTTTGCTTTGTTGGTCTAGTTGGGAGCGAGCAGGTTGCTTTGGCGCCTGATCCGAAAACTTCTTTCTGGCTCCTTGAGACTCCATGAGAGCATTTTGGAATCGCTCTGCCAGTGTAAGAATATTTTCTAACCGGTCAGCGCCGTTTTCAGTGAGAAATCTACGCATTTCCACCGACATAGACTCTTTTAGTTGCTCTATCACAATCAGCTCTTTCAACCCGTCATAGTTCTCGGTAAAGTTTCCCAGTGTACACCACTTAACTAGGTAGTCTTCAATACGGGCTGAAAACTGTGAGAAAGTCTCTCCTGCATCCTTCCTAGAACCTGGAAATTTTTTTCGGTAAGCCTCTGAATGAAGCTCGTACCTCACCAAGAGTTTTTTTCAATGCCTGGTAGTCATCTTGCTCTCCGGCCGGAAGTTTATTAAAAACTTCGTAGGCGGCTCCTCTTAGGCCCTGGGAAAGTTTCAAGTTCCACTTCCGTTCTTCAAGCCCAAACCCTGTTGCAAAGCGTTCAAAGCGGTCTAAAAAGGCGTCCATGGTATCGTTCCTTTCTGAAAAAGGTTCCAGCGGAAAGTTCATGGCATTGGGTGGTGCAGGTTGCGAAGTAGGCACACCATCTGAGCGGGGTGAGTGCCCTCCATCCAAGTTGGAAGCCGCTGCACTTTTTGCCAGCTCTATCTGATTGGTCTGCCCCTGGATTTCCAGTTGCTTCATCTTAAGTGCATGCTCTGCTGCTGCTTTCTCTTTACGCTCCGCTGCTTCTGCTGCTTCTTTCCGCTCCACTGCTTCTGCTGCGGCTTTCCGCTCCGCTGCTTCTGTTGTTTCTTTCTGCTCCGCTGCTTCTGCTGCGGCTTTCCCCTTCCGCTCCGCTGCTTCTGCTGCGGCTTTCTCCTTCTCCATTGCAAGTTTCTGCACTTCTATCTCTCTTGCATGGAGTTTATCAGTCTCCTCACTCACAAATTTCATCAGATCTTTTCCACTTAACCCGTATACACGCCCTGCCTCCATTAAACTAGTTCTAATTTTTGCGGCATCTGCCATGATATGCAGTATGGGTTCACGAAGGGAAAAATTGGCAGTGACCTCCAAGCAAATTGTTTAGACTCACACAAGTAAATATCTCTTTAAAACCAGCTAGGTTTAAATTAGTAATAAAGTTCAAATAGTTCTTTTAAAAAAATCACTCACTCAGCATATTCTGAAAATTATATAACAGATTATCTCGAAGTTTTCTATGAAAAATTTGCTAAATATTTATGATAAAAATTTCTCCAGCAGTTACTGAAAAAAAAATTTTCAGTTCCCTACAGTATCCTCTGTTCTCAAAAAGTGTTTACTCTGTCCGTTTGATACTCAATTTAAAAAGTATCACTCGTGCTTTAGAGATATAAATTATTCCCCTATGAAATAGACAAATTATAGTAAGAGTCAGTCTAGGAGGTAATCCCTCAAAATGCCAACAAATTTTGCAATTATCGCAACTGTATAGCAGGGATGAAAATGTGATTTATCACCCTTCTAAGTCCGGGTTTTTTAATCCCAAGACGAGTCCACAATTGTCGTGTGGTGTGTCACTGGGGCAACTACTACAGTAGTTTTTGCCAGGAATAGTCTATGAGATATAGATATAAGGTCTCTAGAAATTGGCTCGTTAAGAAAGAATAAAGACCTATTCGAGATAGGGACAAGAAGACAGGAATGCGAATGCTTTCCACTAGACAGTGTTTTCTAATTAATTATGGAAAGAGTTCTGTTTCCCCACGACCTTAGCTTCTGCCCTTAGATCCCGTAAAGAAAAAGCCCCCAACCTCATCTGAGTAGAGAAAGGTTCCTATAGGTGAATATGTAACACCGACAACACGAGTGATACATTAACAAACTCTTGATAATGATCAACCGATCGTTGGGTTTATTAATGAAATATCCACACAAATATAGGGTTAGTAATGGTTAGAACGTGATGATGGTGAAAGACGATTCACACAAAACACACAGATGAGATAATAAAATTACAGTTAATTAAGTAATAGTTAATTAAGAATGAACTGGTGTAAAGTGAAATGATGATGTGATATGATACGTGTTACCAAAATGGTGAGTACTCTACACAGTCCATGTGTCTCTAAATGCTTCTCCTAGATATGAGGATTCACATGTATGCATAAAATGTCCCAAGTTGTTATACGTTATGTCGAGTGGGGTATCTCTAAGCTGAGGACGTTCTGATAAATACTGTTGTCGTACGGAGAACGCTGACGAGATATCTATGTATATTCCTTCACTGTTTGAGTATATCTCTGTAGTGTTGATCAACAGTTAATAGCTGTCATATGAACAAAAGGTCTGTTGTCTAATCTCCCGACGGTACTGGTCAGACTGGATATCTTCACGAAATGTTAGTGACATGTAGACTCATAATCTTGCGTATGTAGTCGTGATTCATATACTTTCGAGTCTGCTTCATAAAATGCGCTTAAGAGTGTGTTGCACGTGGTATAAATATGCGATTCCTCTTTTGAGCTCTTTTGCTTGACTTCAGATAATAATGATCTTTCGAGTGAGTTGAATTTATGATGACTCTGTATTGAACTTGTGATAACGATGTATTGAACTTGTGAGCAAGCAGTATATGGTGACGAAAAATGCTGCGTCCACCTTATGACTTGTGGGTGAGACAATATTCCTTTTTTAATTGAGGAATGAAAGATGTCCTATGGCGAATTCTGCTAGCCAAATGTCCATTTTTAATAACTTATTTCTGGTTAGACGTCAGACACGTTGCGTGTAGACTCAGACTTCTGATGAACTGAAGACACACAAAAGTCTTCGTAAGTTTTCACATTTAACATCACTGGTTGACTTGCATTTAAACTACTGCTCATTATTCATCTCTCTCTCTCTGAGTTCAATTCTAATGATGTTAAATATCTTGTGCATGAGAGTGTGTGCGCATGGGAGACTGTGATGATGATAAAGGTGAAATATGAACTATTAATTACCTCCTATCATCCTATCATCTTCTAGGAAAATCTTCTGATTTTATTAATCAGTTATGCCAAGAATTATTTGAAACTTTATCTTTCGCACATTTTAGCTGTGAGGTTAAAATAAACAAAAATAAGAAAATGTATTAATAAGTATAAGATCTACTAACCTTCTTTTCCCTTCGCAAAATCCTTTAAGAACACAATTAATCACAGAACTGAATTATCATCAACTCTGAATAAACACGTGTATTAGGCTATGCGTTTTTGGGTTTAATCTCTTCCTCACAAGGTAAAAAACTGGACTTCTACACTCTAGTAGATTATGCGGTATTATATATTTCTGGAAGTCACCTGGCCAAGCTGGGCAGCCAATGTGGTAAACCAACGCTTGTCTGAACCGCGGTGAGACGTTTTCCCCTGGCCAATCTGGGCGTCCAATGTGGTGTCACAGAAATTACCGCATGTGGTGAAGTGGGATGTTATAAATATTTATAGGGGACTTAGTGTACTGACTGAGATCAGCTGTGAAGGTATATATATATCTAATAAGAGTAGTGTATTATATATAACCTTACTTGCTGCCACATATGTATACCTCAGTCAGAATTATTCTGGAATAGTGTGATGACTACGTTATATGTCTAGGGTATGTGTATGATGAAGTGTAAGTCAAAACAACAACAGACAGATAAACAATTTAATTTATTCCACTACACTTGACAACACTGTGACACTCACATACATAAAACACTCTACAAGGATATCTTAAAGGAGTCACTGATAACTTTTCAAATAACAATATGTATTCATTGCTGTCAGGAATGTATATGTGTCCTGATTCAAATACAAAGGGAACCAGGAATCACAATCAATTTTAAATACAAGTTATATGTACAGAATTTATCAATATGAATATTGTAGTGACATATATTATTAAAAGTATCCTATGTGTGTCAGTTGTGTAGTAGTAATATGAGGTAATACTGGTTTTGTTTTGTTCAAGCTCTGTTGGTATTTGTCATCATGACTTCAATAGTTTGTCTTTATTGGAACTAGTATTGGAGATGTTCTCAGTTCCTGATATTAAAACAATTTAATTCCCCTCTTAATGTTATTTTTACAATGTCATTTTAAGATGGGGGTACATAATGTTGAGCTCAGCTGGCCACATCAGCTTATCTTGCGTGATGGCGGCAGGAAAAGACTCCTCTGCTCGATTTCTCCCCTGGGCTCTGGAGACACCTCACTGATAGCTAAATGGACCAAGGAGTATGCTGTCCGACTCTGGATTCAGCAAAGCTCTGACCAGGTGCTGCTCAATACCATAAGACCACGGTCCCTGAAAACAAGAAGGATGTACCTTCTACTTCATAACTAATTGATACTCTAGTTCTACACTGAGCACAATACATCACAAACATTGAGTTCAGAGCGTTAGGCCAACTGTCAGCTTCATCTGAAATACTTTATACCAGTATTTTCCTCCCTAATGGTTACTACGCCTCTGCAATTCCAGCATTATTTTTGTCTAATCAATAATCTAGGTGTCAGTGTACTGTTTGGCCATTCCATGCAGTTTTACTTCCCTCCGACACCTTGTGTTCAGGCTGGAGCATTATAGGCTTTTCCTCATGTTCGCTACTGAACTACACATATATACAGGCATAAATTAACAATTTACATTCAATTTTCATTAAAAGATATTGAATATTTCAAACCTACCACAATTCATGGAAATACACAGATACGTTGACTAGCAATGAATTCTGGCACAAATACTGGCACAAATTCCCATCTGCTTATGTTCCAGGCTTTTATTTAGCAAAAATATGAGCTGGCTTCAACGCACTGTTGCTTCATCAAGCTTATTTGAACTAGTGGTCTCGAACTAACGCTCTGAATTGTGTATATTCGCAGCTCTAACCAATGAAACCCTGTCCACACATCTTTTCAAAAAATACTCCTACTCCCGTTTCCCCTGACAACGAAAGATAGTATTTATAGTCCGACCAATCGTGTTTAGTCTTATATTTGTTGCGCTCCAATCAATTTGGAGTTAACATGGTAGGCTATTTCCGTACGTAAGGTTTTTTCAAACACGTTATAAAAAAATTTTATGAGCAGAAATGATTTCATGCTGTCAGGCATCCCCACTATTTTATTTTGGTTATAATTTATTAATTCCTAGACTATTTGCGTAACGTTTTACATATTCTTTGTCAGCAAGCCCTAAGGAACCCAAATATACAAATTTAAAAGAGCTAAGTGGCTGCGTTCAAAATATGCAATTTCTTCTACCTCCTGTTTCGAAGATGTGCTGTCTGGGTACTGTAATGTTTCCAAACGTAAACCCACCTAATGTTATCTTTTCTAATAAGCGTTTTTCAGGATTTTAAAACCTAACTCTGGGAAGGTTAGTGTTTTTATCACTGTCCGTCTGAAAAAAAGTTAGTGCATGTGGCCTTACACGCGTGATAGTAGTAATTGTGTATCGCGCGACGCGTGTTGGGGGTGGCATTAATAGCGAGACACGTGTTTAGTGTTGCATGCGTTCCTGATTTTATTCGCCCCTCTCTCTTTCTATTTGAGTCCATCTGTTCGTTCGTTTTGGTAACGTAGTATAATTAATGTTAGGATTAATTTAGGTCATTACGCAGTGTGCCTCTCAATGTTTTTCTTAGAAATGCAATACCCGTTTTAATGTGTTGTGGAAACGCTTGTATTTATGCAGTGGCTTATATTTAACGTGGAAACGTTCCAATTTGCAGACGAAGCATAAAACAAAGGGGATTTCGAGTACTGCCATTGTGACAGCACTGTTCTTTACCATTCTTCTTCCTTTTATTAAATTTATTTGTTAGGCTTTACATTTACCTTTTAATTTATATATGTGGATTAGAATATTCCACGACATCTCCCCTCTTAAAACAGACATTATATGTCAGTCCTTTATTCTATATACACATAGAGAAATTTATTATTATTTCTGGGGTTTACGGTGATTCTCATCACACGGATGGCGGCTTAAAAAGTCCGCTCCCAAATTTGTTTTTCCAGATATATACTCAATGCTAAAATTATATGGAGCCAAAAGTAAAGACCATCGGAGTAACCTAGAGTTCTCATGCCTAGCCTGTGCTAGAAACGATAAAGGTTTGTGGTCTGTTTGCAACTTAAAGGCCTTCCCATACAGATAAATATTGAATTTCTTTATTGCCCATATTACTGCAAGACATTCTTTTTCGCTAGTTGAGTAATTGATTTCAGCTTTATTCAATTTTCTGCTAGCATATGCCACTGGGCTTAATTCCCCATCCAATGCATCTGATTTCTGTAGTAGAGTTGCACCTAACCCAATATTACTTGCATCCGTCCTTACTATGAATTCTTGACTTAAGTCAGGTAATTTCAAAATGGGTTTACTTGTGAGCTTTTCCTTCAATTCTTGGTAAGTCATTTCACATTGTGGTGTCCATGTAATGCGATCTGGATGTCCTTTACGTGTCAAATCAGTTAACGGTGCACATATGGAATTAAAGTTTTTGATATACTTCTGGTAGAAACCACATAATGAGACAAAGGATCTCACGTCCTTCTTGGTTTGTGGTCTCGGGGCTTTCTGTAGTTTCTCTAAATTCTTTGGGTCAGGGGTCATGTTTCCCTGATAAACTGTGTGTCCCAAAAATTCCAATTCTTTACATCCAACGCAACATTTGGTTGGTCGGGCTGTTAAATTTGCTTCCCCAAGTCGATCAAACAGCATCTTCAGAGAGTCAATGTGTTCCTCAAATGTTTCTGTTGCTATCAGGATATCATCCATGAAATTTGTTATACATGGATTATTCAGAGGGTCCAATAATTTTCTCATCATTCTAGAGAAGACACTAGGCGCATTCTTCAATCCAAATGGCAATCTATTAAACTCATAGTGTCCTTCTGAGGTACTAAAAGCTAGGTATGGTCTAACCTCAGGCTTTACTGGAATCTGATAATATCCTTTACTCAGACCCACTTTTGAGAAATATTTAGCTTTATTTAGTCTGGCAAACAGCTGATTTGTATCCGGCAATGGATCCACCTGTCCTTCTGTAATAGCATTCAGTCTCCTGTAATCTATACAGAGTCTATGTTCTCCAGAGGGCTTCCTTAAGAGTACAACACCGGAACTATACGAAGATTCACTGTGCGAAATAATTCCTTCCTTCAACAGATAGTCTATCTCTTCCTTCAAAGCTTTCTCCTTAGCAAACGGAATCGAATATGGTTTCATACAGACAGGTGTGGGGTCTATCAGTTTCATATCATATTCCAATAGGTTTGTATGCCCTGGTCGGTCTGTTAACACCTCTGCATGATTATTTAGAACCTGTTGCACTCTCTCTTTCTGAGTTTTCGTTAAATGTGTACTGATTTTCACCTGTGCTGCTGTCTCACAGGGGTGTAATGGATATTCAAATGATGAAAGTGGTTCCTTTTTCATCTCCATGGCGATGGACAAGGTCAACAAGTGTGTCTCTTCCTGATGTTCTCTTTCCAAATATTTCTTCAGGAGATTCACATGATAGATTTTTTCTTTCCCCTTCTTATCTATCTTATAATTTGTTCTAGACACCTTCTCTAGAACTGTATATGGACCTTGCCATCCAATCTGTAACTTATTCTGACTCCCGGGCAAAAGAAGCAGTACTTTCTCTCCCACAGCCAAATTTCTGTCTTTCGCCTTCCTGTTATAATAGGCAGCATGTTTCTTCCTGGCTTGTTTCAAATTTTCATTGGCAAGTTTCCAGCCAGTTTTTAAACGAGTGGTCAGCTCATTCACATATTGGTATGAAGATGTAATGTTTCCTCTGCCTTTTCATCAGTCCACGTTCTTAACAAAGCTTCGAGTGGACCTTTTATTGGCCTTCCAAACAATAATGTTGCCGGGGCCATACCGGTTGAACTATGGGGTACCTCCCTATAAGCAAAGAGGGCGGCGTGCAGGTACTGGTCCCATGTATCTGGTTTTTCGTGTGCCAACTTTCTCAGGATCGACATCAACGTGCCGTTAAATCTTTCCACTTGGCCGTTCCCTTGGGGATGATACACACTACAATGGAAGTGTTTGGCCTGGAAGATCCTGAAAACTTCTTCAGTTAGTTTCCCCTTGAACTGAGAGCCATTATCAGTCAAGATTTGATTGGGAAAGCCTAACCTTGTGAAAATTGTGAGCAATGCCTCTGCCACATGTTTAGAATCAATCGATGACAGGGCTACAGCCTCTCCCCACATAGAACAAGTGTCCACCAGAGTCAGAATGTAGCTGTTCCTTCTCTTGGTTCGGGTGAGAGGTCCCACAAGATCCACGGCAACTCTCTCAAAGGGTGTTCCCACTATGGGCATTTCCCCCAGAGTTGCTGGTGCAGTCCAATGTTTAGGTGCTACTCGTTGGCACTCTGGACAGGATTTTACATATCGTTTGATATCTTCAGTTATTCCTGGCCAGAAATAGTGACAAGCTATTCGCTGTCCTGTTGCGCTGATTCCCATATGACCACTGAAGGGAATCGCATGCCCTAGTTCCAACACTTTAGTCCTATATGAAGTGGGAAGGACCAGCTGTCCGTGACCATTGGATTCAGATCCAGCCTTCCTATATATCAGTTTGTTCTTCATATAAAACTCTCCCTTGCCTGGAGGTGTATGAGATTTGGGCAACTTCTTGAAACATGGCTTGAGTGTTTTGTCCTCAGCCTGTGCCTTCCTCATCTCATCTGGGTGAGTATTTATGGGATTATCCTCCTCCTTTTTTGACTGTGATCTGGTCTGCACTGTTGCCAATATCACAGGTCTCTTGGGATTCCCCAAGAAGACATATCTACACCCCAATATTAGAGGGTAGATTGGCTCATTTATCACTGCTGCTTTTATGATTCCTTCCACATATCGCGTTTTCACTTTTATTCGGGCGACGGGAAGTGTCATGGTAGCTACATCCTTGGTTGCAGTTTGAATCTCCACTGTTTCTGTGGTGTATTGATCGGCCTGCACCAGGTGAGAACTCACAACGGAATCGTAATCTAAACCGGTATCATATAAACACCTTATAGTGACACCATTACAGATGACATCTTCACACACTGGGGGGTGGTATGGTTCCTGTAGTTCTTCAGGTTTGACCTTCTTTTCCTTTTTCCCCGATGTCATAGCAGCACAATGAGGAGGTTTCCTTCTACAATGGTCAGTGTCATGATTGTTCATCTTACAATTTTTACACCACCTTTTTCCTTGGTTGAAAGATTTTCTTTCATCATATTTCTTTTCATCGAATTGTGGGAATTTATTTTTATTTTCATACCGTGGCCTATCAAATTGGTGCTTACCTTTGTTTTGATCCCTAGGATCAAATTTATTAAAGTTCTGTGGTGCCCTAAAGTTATCCACTTGTTTCTTTTTATTACCTGTTACCTCTGCTTGAGCTGCTTGATACCTTTCAGCAACATTTAGCAACTCACCCAGCCTCTCTGCACCTTGTTCCATGAGAAACTTTCTCAGGTCTGGAGCCATGGACTCTCTTAGTTGCTCTATAAGGACCATTTCCTTAAGATCTTGGGTTTTCCCCAGAGAAGTCCATTTCTCCAAGTATGTCTCTATTCGTGCAGAGAACTGGTGATAGGTTTCACCTGACAGTAGTTTAGCATTCCTAAATTTTTTCCTATAAAATTCTGCATTCTTTTCATATCTTAACAAAAGAGCCTGCTTTAGCATGTCATAATTTTCCTGATCACCTCTGCTCATTTTTGCAAAAACTTCATAAGCTGCCCCACGAAGTCCTTGAGATAACTTTAAGCTCCACCTTTCTCTCTCTAACCCATACGTGGTAGCTAATAGTTCATACCTATTTAGGTAGCTCTCTATATCATCGTCTTTCTCAACAAAATGATCTAAATGAAAATTCATAGCTGAGGTTGAGGCTCCTTGGCTAGCAGTGGCATCAGAGGCAAAGGGACTGGCACCATTTTCAGGAGCATGGCCCTGAAACTCAAACTCCCTAAGTCGTAACTCATGTTCCCTTTGTAATCTTTTATCTTCTGCTTCCCTTTCTGCAGCTAATTTCTTCTCTTCCCTTTCTGCAGCTAATTTCTTCTCTTCCCTTTCTGCAGCCTGTCTTCTTTCCTCGGCTTCCCTTTCTGCAGCTAATCTTTTGTCTTCTCTTTCTGCTTCCAATTTCTTAGCCTCAGCCTCAATCTGCAACCTCTTAGTCTCAGCCTCAGCCTGCAACCTCTTAGTCTCAGCCTCAGCCTGCAACCTCTTAGTCTCAGCCTCAGCCTCAAATTGTAACTTCTTAATTTCCCTTTCAGCCTCTAACTTTCTTTCGGCTTCAAACCTTCTTTCTTCGCGTTCAATAAATTTGTCACATTCCGTAGTGACATAGGCAACCATAACTTGCCCATCTAATCCTAACTCTTTTGCAGTCTGAACAGCAGCAGATCGAAATTTGGCTAGGTCCGCCATTGTCTATCAGGTAAGTTTATACAATGTCTAACTAACAATTCAATCTCTAAATATATATCTAATGGACAACACAGGCACCGAGAGCTCAACCTTATTTAATTCCACCCAAGGATACCTTTTAATTCTTATATTCCCTGAAGTGAATTACCCCCAATATTTTTAATAGGGAAAGATTCAAAATCCCAAGAGCGAGACCCCAATATATGTGGTGAAGTGGGATGTTATAAATATTTATAGGGGACTTAGTGTACTGACTGAGATCAGCTGTGAAGGTATATATATATATATCTAATAAGAGTAGTGTATTATATATAACCTTACTTGCTGCCACATATGTATACCTCAGTCAGAATTATTCTGGAATAGTGTGATGACTACGTTATATGTCTAGGGTATGTGTATGATGAAGTGTAAGTCAAAACAACAACAGACAGATAAACAATTTAATTTATTCCACTACACTTGACAACACTGTGACACTCACATACATAAAACACTCTACAAGGATATCTTAAAGGAGTCACTGATAACTTTTCAAATAACAATATGTATTCATTGCTGTCATGAATGTATATGTGTCCTGATTCAAATACAAAGGGAACCAGGAATCACAATCAATTTTAATTACAAGTTATATGTACAGAATTTATCAATATGAATATTGTAGTGACATATATTATTAAAAGTATCCTATGTGTGTCAGTTGTGTAGTAGTAATATGAGGTAATACTGGTTTTGTTTTGTTCAAGCTCTGTTGGTATTTGTCATCATGACTTCAATAGTTTGTCTTTATTGGAACTAGTATTGGAGATGTTCTCAGTTCCTGATATTAAAACAATTTAATTCCCCTCTTAATGTTATTTTTACAATGTCATTTTAAGATGGGGGTACATAATGTTGAGCTCAGCTGGCCACATCAGCTTATCTTGCGTGATGGCGGCAGGAAAAGACTCCTCTGCTCGATTTCTCCCCTGGGCTCTGGAGACACCTCACTGATAGCTAAATGGACCAAGGAGTATGCTGTCCGACTCTGGATTCAGCAAAGCTCTGACCAGGTGCTGCTCAATACCGTAAGACCACGGTCCCTGAAAACAAGAAGGATGTACCTTCTACTTCATAACTAATTGATACTCTAGTTCTACACTGAGCACAATACATCACAAACATTGAGTTCAGAGCGTTAGGCCAACTGTCAGCTTCATCTGAAATACTTTATACCAGTATTTCCCTCCCTAATGGTTACTACGCCTCTGCAATTCCAGCATTATTTCTGTCTAATCAATAATCTAGGTGTCAGTGTACTGTTTGGCCATTCCATGCAGTTTTACTTCCCTCCGACACCTTCTGTTCAGGCTGGAGCATTATAGGCTTTTCCTCATGTTCGCTACTGAACTACACATATATACAGGCATAAATTAACAATTTACATTCAATTTTCATTAAAAGATATTGAATATTTCAAACCTACCACAATTCATGGAAATACACAGATACGTTGACTAGCAATGAATTCTGGCACAAATACTGGCACAAATTCCCATCTGCTTATGTTCCAGGCTTTTATTTAGCAAAAATATGAGCTGGCTTCAACGCACTGTTGCTTCATCAAGCTTATTTGAACTAGTGGTCTCGAACTAACGCTCTGAATTGTGTATATTCGCAGCTCTAACCAATGAAACCCTGTCCACACATCTTTTCAAAAAATACTCCTACTCCCGTTTCCCCTGACAACGAAAGATAGTATTTATAGTCCGACCAATCGTGTTTAGTCTTATATTTGTTGCGCTCCAATCAATTTGGAGTTAACATGGTAGGCTATTTCCGTACGTAAGGTTTTTTTCAAACACGTTAAAAAAAAAATTTTATGAGCAGAAATGATTTCATGCTGTCAGGCATCCCCACTATTTTATTTTGGTTATAATTTATTAATTCCTAGACTATTTGCGTAACGTTTTACATATTCTTTGTCAGCAAGCCCTAAGGAACCCAAATATACAAATTTAAAAGAGCTAAGTGGCTGCGTTCAAAATATGCAATTTCTTCTACCTCCTGTTTCGAAGATGTGCTGTCTGGGTACTGTAATGTTTTCAAACGTAAACCCACCTAATGTTATCTTTTCTAATAAGCGTTTTTCAGGATTTTAAAACCTAACTCTGGGAAGGTTAGTGTTTTTATCACTGTCCGTCTGAAAAAAAGTTAGTGCATGTGGCCTTACACGCGTGATAGTAGTAATTGTGTATCGCGCGACGCGTGTTGGGGGTGGCATTAATAGCGAGACACGTGTTTAGTGTTGCATGCGTTCCTGATTTTATTCGCCCCTCTCTCTTTCTATTTGAGTCCATCTGTTCGTTCGTTTTGGTAACGTAGTATAATTAATGTTAGGATTAATTTAGGTCATTACGCAGTGTGCCTCTCAATGTTTTTCTTAGAACTGCAATACCCGTTTTAATGTGTTGTGGAAACGCTTGTATTTATGCAGTGGCTTATATTTAACGTGGAAACGTTCCAATTTGCAGACGAAGCATAAAACAAAGGGGATTTCGAGTACTGCCATTGTGACAGCACTGTTCTTTACCATTCTTCTTCCTTTTATTAAATTTATTTGTTAGGCTTTACATTTACCTTTTAATTTATATATGTGGATTAGAATATTCCACGACACCGCATGCACATGTTTGATTCGGATGACCATATGTGTTTTTACCTGATTTATCACGATGCAATGTGGGCTTCAAACGATAATGTCGGGCATGTGGACTCAATCAAAGGATTTTATTTCCCCCGATGAAAGAGCAAATGTGGTTCTCTAGATACCGGTTGCGAGTAATCACAACGATGAAATAGCAAATATGGATCGCAAATGTTGCATGAAAGAGCAAATGTCGGAGAAAATACAATACGAAAGATGTAGGAAAAGATAGAGCAATAAGGCCTTTGCGCTCGTTTATCACAGGGGCTCTCCAATTTTGCAGAGCTAAAATACTGTGCTCTGGTTCTGGGCTGTCCCAAGAAATTGTCACATCCTTCTCAGCCCACCCCTGCTTATCATTGGGTCCATAGTAAGATCCTCCTGCATGCAATCAATCAAGTCAACGCCAAAGAATTACGTCTGGGACTCAAGTGACTTCTCCAAGCTTAGTGTGCAATGCTGGGCTCTAAAAAAGTTTCACCACAGAGGGAATCTCTGGAAGTGTGTGGATGATTTCAAGAATCAATGAGGGTATAATTAGCCTTACAGACAGAGGTTCACTTCCACATTATGTATATTGTAGCATTGTGCATAGCTGGTGGTCATATAAGGAGGACTCCAGATATGCTTCCATACATGAATAGAGGTGTTAGTGTGGGATGTCACATCGAAATCTATATTGTGATTAGTTGAGGCTGTAGTAGTTGTTGCTGATGACTCATCTACAAATAATAACCGCCATCATTATAACGTCGCTGTAGTACTGCTTTATTCTCTCCACATAAAATAGTTTAATCTATCATTCTACACAATATCTTAAGAGTTAACTGTTTGGTTCATCATGAACATTTTCATTTTAATGTAATATATCCTTCTTTTCAACTAGTAATCCAAAAACTTTGAACACAGTTGTCTCAAACCAAGCTCAAGTGAAGATAGAATAAAGCAGTAATAAGTCGACCATAAGTCATCAGTAGGGCTAGAATTCTGTTGATTTTGCCTTTTTTTTTTTTTTTTTGGTTTAACCAAGACTTTGCTCAGTTGAATATAAATGTGTTTCATACAAAACTAAGCTGATTTAAGAGCCTGTATTAAGGCATTATTTTGGATTTTTAGCCATTTTTGGCATGTAAGGGCATTTTGTTGAGATTTTTTTCGGTCATTTTTTTTCAGCATTTGTGTTGTTTTTTCAGTCATTATTTTGCATATTTAGGCATTTTAAATAAAAATAGGAATATTTTAGTGTTTTCTCATTAATTTTTTTTTACAAATTACTTCACTGTTTTCTCCATTCTGTTTAATCATTGTCCCTAAAATCCCGAAAACAGATGTTGCTGGTAACTTTTCATACATAATGTCAAATTTCTAATCTCTTCCTTAGAGAAGTCAGCAGTTCTATTAGTGGATCAGGTAGATTTGATGAAGAAAATAGTGCGTGACTTAGACATTGTGCACGGACACGCGAGGAAGGCTGTGCGAAAGATAATTGAGCAAGTTTTGAAACAAGTTTGGGATATGAAAAGCTGTGCTTGTGAAGCAACATTTTTAAATTGTGAAAATCTGCTCATAGTTTCCGTTGTGCATTGTAAAACCAAATTCATTAAATAAAAAATTTCAGTTTGCCATAGAAACTGTAAAATTATTCAATTGTTATTTCATATCTTGTGTGTGTGTGTGTTTTCTAATAAGGAATTATTTTGCTAATATAAACAAAATGTGAAGTTTTGCACAGAAACTGTGAAAATTATAAATTGCATTTTAAAGGGGTGTGTGTGTGTGCGTTCGCGCGCGAGTGTGTGCGCTCGCGCGTCTTTGTGTGTCTCTTAGATTGCATGTTTTTGGTTAATAAAATAGATTTTCAGTTTGACACAGAAAATGTTTAAATATGAAATTGTATTTTTATGTATCTTCTCTCTCTTTTTTTGTTGTTGTTGTCATTTTTTTTAGCGTAGTAACAAAGAATTTTGGTTTGGCACAGTAACAGCTGTGGTTAGTGCACTGGCTTCCTAGCTCAGTGGTCTATGGTTCGATCCCCAGATGATGTGGGATTCTTTATGCCGCAAACGGCTCCTGGGTCGACCCAGCCCCAATTGGGTACCAGAGCAACTTCTGGGAAGGTTAAGGCGGCCGGCGTGATGCTGACCACATCATCCCTAGAGTGCCGATGGTTAAGAAAATATGGGCCTAACACCATATTCCCAATATGCCTCAATGGGCGTGTAACGGGATCCTTTTCCCTTCCTACAGTAAAAGCAAGAAACTAAATTATATTTGTTATGTTCTTTTTGTTTTGTTTTATGCCTTTCATTTTCTTCTTTTAATAATACAAAATAATTTTAGTTTAGCTCAGGGAAACTTAAAAAGAAAGTGTGTTTTTTAGGTAATTTTTTTATTTATAGGGCATTTTGGGGGGCTTTTTTTTAAGGTCATTAATGCATTTTTCTTACGTCATTTTCTAGCAGTTTTTAGCTCATTAAAATCCTAGCCCTAGTCATCATCAACGTTATCATGGAGCTGTAGTTGGTTTGGAAATGTTGACAGTTCCGTACGTCTCGTGTTCTCTAAGTTCTTTAGTTGACTGTTACCCTTCCCAGTTTGTTAGTAAATTATAGTCCTTTAGCAGATACTGCCGTAGGGGAGTTAAATGTCCCAGACTTCACCATCCCTAGTTTCAGCTTTCTTTTAGTTAGGATGAACGGTGTCCTCCCTCGCTGCTTTTCCCTTCCCTAACTCAAGCGTAGAGTCAAGTTAACATTTACAGAATGGATCGTAACGCTGACATATCAGGTTAACTTTGCCACGAGAGAGAGAGAACGCGCTCTATCCACTCTGCTACTCGACGCTTCACTTTGTTAATACTGTCTCTACTTTTATTTAATTAGATCAGTTTCACTTTCCGACTTCGACTTCGAAGATTTTAGAAGTCCAACGACTCCGACTCCGACTGCAGTTTTTTATATCTTCTTCTTCTTCCTCGTTCGCCCTGAAAAGGACGTTGGTTGCGTTGTGTCTGTTTACACCGGAGCTGCGATATCTGCGCCTTTTGGCCGACACATCCGACTTCAGCACGGCATTTTTGGGTACCGGGTTTGCCTTCCCTCTTCGATCCCTACTCTCAGCCAGACTGCAGTGATGCAGCCTGTTTCCAGGACCACCACGTGGAGGTGGAGTAGGGTCTTGGTCAGCTCTGGTTCGCTGACCATGACGCAAGCAGTCAAGCTATGGGTCGCTGACTGCATTCTCTATTGCTGCATCTTTGGGTCCCGTTTTTTATATCTAAGAGTAAGGTATGTGTGTGAATAAATGAATACGTGGCTTTTTTTCTAGACTACATTTTAAACTATTCAATCATTCATACAGTAATACAAAATAACACATCACCCACACCTGCACACAAATGACAGCTTTGCCAACACCATGAGGCAAAATAGCTTCATTTTAACAATGACGGAAAAATTGACAAGGTATATACTTTATTTTCATTTCTTGTGTGCTTTTTCTAAATGTGCCAAACAGTGGGAAATATCAAACCTAAAAGTCTTATATATTTGGATATGCGCCCTAATGTAACCGATTAGGTTGAACGGGACGCACCTCGCCAAAACGAGGCAAAATTTTTATTTAAAAAAAAAATAAATAAATGTGCCAACAAATTTCCAATTGTGATAAAAACTTTATTTATGATCAGAACCAACTGAAATTTTCCTACATTATGTAACAATGCATGTAGTTTAACAGCACGAACGTGGTTTTAGGAGTTCTACTACTATAAAATGCTATTTCAAATTTTTTTCAACGCCCCATCCCGCGCATGGATCACACGTTGATCTGCCTTGACTTAAGTCTCGTAAAACTCGGAGTCGGGACAATTTTTACCCACTCCGACTTCTCTAAAAACTGACCGACACCACAGCCCTGGTTGAAACGACTTTCTTATCTTCCTTAAGACGCGCCAATCGATATAAACTGTTCTTTGATGACTTTGATTATTTCTCTTCCTGCTGGACACTGGTAAGGACATATTCAGGTGTTTGTGTTGTCCCTGAAGTTCATTATACCCCTCTGTAAAACTCTGTTCATCATATGTATTGCCTACAGTGATCTTCTTGCGTGTTTCTTGGACACGTGAGTGTCCTTTGGAGTGTTGCAGTGGTTTGTTTCAACCTGAGCTTTTTGACGCTGTGCCAAGAAGGTTGTGGAACACACACACTTTAATAATATTACACCAGGATAGATTTCAATGATTTCAAAATGATAGGGTGATCCTTTACGCGTGTGAGACACACACGTTTGTTATTATTTCTGCTCTTGCTTGTAATTAACATTTCATTTTCTGGGGCTGGCACAAAATGTTATTTCAGCTTGTTTAATCTTCCATTTCTCCCACCTTCATTGGCTGATGAAAATAAAATAAAAAAATTTGTCTCGTTTTGATGAGGGGCGTCCCATTGAACCTAGACACAGGGCCCGTTGATTATATTATGGTGCATGTCCAAATATAAAAGACATTGCGGTCTCTTTTTGACGGCTTACTATTGTCTGATTTCGTTTATTAGTTTATTAGTCTATCATTCGGTTGAGTCCTCTGGTTAAAATGGAAATGGATATTCTATGCTTAGTGAAAAAAACACAGTGTAATTAGTTTGGTTCTGGTTTTAAAGACCATCATCATTGCACACGGACAACTCTATAAGTGCTCCGATCTCCTCCCTTAGATCACACAAGGATAATCTCAGCACAGCACGAACTCTGTAGCACCGGCGAGTATCCCAATGTGTATACAGGAATCACACATTCTATAAATATGTTTGTGGTGGGTAGGTTTCCTTATTTTTAAATTTTGCCAGGGCAGCGACCGTGTGACCTACTCTTTACGATTTCCAACTGCCGATGGATTTTTAACGTGCGCAACTTGCACTCTGGACCTCCTAATTTTTCACCTTTATGCGGAGAAGGCTAGCCATCCGATCTCACTACCCAGAAAATCAGGGGAGAGTATGTCATCATTAGGAATCACTTGTGAAAAAAAAAATTTCCATCACTTATATTCATTGTGCTGGAAGCGAACCCGGTTCCGGAAGCCATACCTGTGAGCCAATCCGACGCCCCCTCCCCCCACAGTGTAATTAAAATATCACATTGTATATGGTGTGGCTTAAGATATTGTTTGAGAAATAGGAATTTAGCAGCCTTGAGCTTGATGGATTTACACCCGCGAACTCGTATCTGACTGATTGGTTGACAGCCTGATTATATCACACCTTTTGATTATATAACAACTTTTATACGTTCGTAGTCTTCTTTTTGTTTTGGAAAATCGGACCACTGTTGTAAATGGTCCCTTTTGCAGGAAGCCTGCACAAAAACACTGCTTGTGTTTTTGCAGGGATTGTTTCTTTAGCAATTAGTATCTCATGATGAGATTGCCATTTCCATGCAGGATCTCGCATTAATCGCGATGCCCAAGAAAGCAGATGTTTTGTTTTTTTCTGTGTCTAAATTTTTGCACGTTCCTAATTATGTTTCCAAATAAGTAAGCAGAGAAGATTGCCTACTTTTAGATAAGGGTAAGACATTTAAAGAAAAAAAAATTTGCTCACAGCTTGTCTGCTCAAACATTATTTATGCTTCACAATCTGTGCTGCAGGTCATGCAATTCCTATTGCAGACTTTGCTCAACATTTTTTGCGTTCAGAGAAAACTCATCAGTTATTCAAGGGGAAGTGGAGGTGGAGATTTTCATCTCCCTGAGATCACGAAAGCATGTCATCGCATCCTTTTGAAGGGCTTCTGGTTGAGAACATAATGTTTCCAGGTCTGAGTCTGGCAATTTGTTTTTGCGCTAATGTTTACCATTTCCTTAAATATTTATAAGTTCACGGGGGACTAAGTTTGAACTTAGTAATATTCCGCTTTGACTGTGAGGCCAGGGATCATTGTGATTAAGATTATTATTATTGTGTGTTCAAATAAATGTCAATTGTATTGTAATTTGGTCTGAACGTCAATCACTTTTTTCCAAACATGTTGGCGAAAATGCCAAATCAAGCTCCCTTATTTGCATTCTTTTGGAAAATGTCATCACCCAATCTTCACAACTGAAGAACGCTGTAAAAAAAAGTAGTAGACGTTTTGCAAACAGTAACGTGTAGAGATCTGACTTAAGTATATCATCGTCATCATCATCATCGTCATCGTCACCTTTATCTTTCCTTTTACGCTCCTTACAGAGCATGGAGTCACCACTTTTGCTAGTCCCCTGCCAGGAAACCTGCACGAGGCATTCACGTGCTCCTGCAGCGATGATTTCTGTGGTACTGTGTTGTACACGATGAGCTTGCCAACACTTTACACAACCTCATATTTGTCGCCTGTTACGACATGACTGAGGGTGCAGAAGTCTTTTACTGTCTCTCCAGAGACCCCCGGGAACTCCACAGGCCCGACTTCATAATACGGATACAAGTCTTCGTCATTTTCGGGAAAGAGCCTCCTAAGCAGGCTTGCTTTGTTAGCATTAGGATGACTTACTATAGACTTTTTCTTCTTATACTTTCGGACTTCAACTGAGCTAGCTTGGTACACGTAGGGTCAGAGATATGTTAGGCCATTCAGCACGGAGACAACAAAAGTGTAGATGTTGAAAATATTTCAGAAGGCAGTGTGAGAACATAGATGAAGTACCTCGTTAAAGAAGGACCAGGTTTGAGAATAGGGATCATTAGCTTTAGGCAGATATCTATATTTTCACTGGATGTGGTGTAGAGCAGAAGTTATTGTGAAAAGAAAACAGTGGAGCATGAACCATGTTGTGGGGAGTCGCGCTGGTGTAATGGCTTCGGCGTTGTACTGGCGACCAGGTGTTCATGGTTCAAACCCGGGCGTCGGCGTTTGAAGAAATGTTTACGGCCGGAGATTTGACTGAATAGCCTGAACGGCTCCTGTGATAAACCCTCTGTGGATGGGAAGGAGCGAAGCTCCTGACCGGGTTGGAAGGAAAGTCCTCAGGTTCCCCAGCCTCGCAATGACATGTCATTGGGCCGAAGGGCTGAAAGCCCAAGTGCCGCTGGTTAAGGGAAAAAAAAAAAAAAAACCATGTTGTGCTTTTCCCTGTTTCGGCTGCTCCAGTGAAAAGTCGGATAAACTAGGGAATAGGATAGATATATCAATTGATAGAGCTCATTCATACGACTAATATAAGCCTAGGATGGAGAAAATCCGTTAAGAAATAAGGAAGCCAGAATTATTTTGGATTTTTTTAGTAAAGCACGCCTTGCCCAAATCTACGTGAATGCAAAATACTTTGGCCTAGAAGCTTTCCGATACGATGTGTAGTGACCTATATATAGCGGGAAGGAACGAAAGGCGGACACACTTGCCGCCAAACTCAAAAACTGCAGACACGGAGAGCAGCATCTGCCACAAGCTTCAATGCCATCTGCATATGTGTGAGCAGACTGTTATAACTCTTGAAAGCTTGTCTGTCTGAGATTGAAAGTAAGCGAGATATTAATTTATATATAGCGGTGTTGTAACCACTACGCTAGCGCGGCTCCCATCTCAGTTTACAATTCCTGGAAGGAATCCCGGCCTGTGTTAGTTAAATTTATTTGTGTAATCTAATCAGAAGAAAGAATGGAATGAGGTATTCGTTTTTGGAAAGCCTTTAACGATTTTATGCTTGCTGGATCGGATTATACAAACTGAAAGAATGAATGAATGAAAAGAATTGATTTTCTGTATTGTTTGAGACATCACACAACATGTACCATAAGCATATGTGTTTGTAATGAAGACAATGATGGACATAGATGTAAAAGTGGTTTTCCTGGAATATTGTGCTAGTATTTTGATAAATCGTGTTATTTATGACTTACTCTGTCTCACTATACCTCCTGTCTGGATAGGGAGATAGTAGCACGATACTACCTAGGAAATATTATATTTCAGGTCATATCCTGCCATGAGTGTCATAACAAATCCTATAGAGACATAGCTAGCAATTGGACGGTCATGTTGTACCAGTGCCTGTCTGTGAAAAACTGAGGCCACAAACATTGTCATCTTAACTGATTGGGAAACCCGCAGCTGTGGGATTTTCTCAAGTCATCTTATGCTGCAAGAGTCCAAAGTGGGACATTCAAAAGTTAAGTGGCTCAAATTCGGGCTGCCTCATATTACATATATTACCACACCTGGCAGAACCTTATATGATGAAATTTGGTCTGGTGGTGTAAACCAAAAGAATAAAGACAGTCATTATCAGTCTATGGGACATTCAAATTAAATAAAATTGAAGGAATAATTCAATACTAGTACCAGTGAGAGACAGATTGTAATAACAGTTATTTGTGGAACATATACACACTATATAACGTCTCGTCACAACCAGATATATATATATACACACTATATATATATATATATATATATATATATATATATATATATATATATATATATATATATATATATATATATATATATATATATATATATATATATATATATATATATATATATATATATACTGAAGCACATTAAAAACGCACCACTATTATATATATACTGATGCCGAGAAGCTGGAAAAAAGTGTGGGAATGGATTTTCCCCGTGTTTGTCATGAGGTAGAGAGCGAATGGCAAGTGCATGATTCAACCCACGGGTTTGTATACAGACTACATGAAAACAATGAAAGTTACACGTGCAACACGATTCCCAACAGCTATGACCCTGAAAATGTGTACGCGTTGTGGCAGCATACTCGGTATAAAAAGGCCGTTGAGACAAAACACCCACTGCATGTGCTTGAAATTCCACAACTATCTTAAAACGACCGCCAACGAGCCATTGGTATGTTGGAGACCGGAATGAGCTCGCGGGCCATTACCAGAAGGATGAATTGCCACAACAGCACTATTGTACGTCTCAATGAACGTTACAGAACCACTGGCAGTGCCCGGGATAGACTTCGGAGTGGCCAACCACGAGTTACTACCCCTGCAAAAGATCGTCATATTGTGCTAAGTCACCTACGGAATCGTTCTCTCCCGGCAAGCCAAACAGCAAGAGTAATAGTGGGTAGACGTGGGTAAGTCTCTCGAATGACAGTCATACGACGACTCAGAGATACAGGCCTTACTGCAAGACGACCTTAAGTTGGGCCAAACTTGACTCACAGACATCGTCAGCAGCGCCTGCAATGGGCAGAGCAACATGTCAGATGGACTAGACTGCAGTGGAATGCTGTCCTATTCCCAGACGAGAGCAGATTCAACATTTCCTTTGCTGATGGACGTATGCGGATTTGGCAACGGTGTGGAGAGCGCTTTGCAGATTGCCGTGTTCGTCAGCACAACCGATTTGGAGGTGGCAGTATTCACATTTGGGGAGGATTCAGTTTTCACCATCGCTTGCCTCTTCACGTCTTCCGTGGAAATGTTAATGCTGTGACATATCGAGATGAGGTTCTGGATGCATTGGTTGCTCCTGCGTTCACAAATTATCCAGACTTGCAGCGTCTCCAGCAGGATAACGCACGTGCGCACACCGCATCCATTACGCAGCAATATCTACAGCAGCAGAACATTGTGACGATTGATTGGCCTGCCCTATCACCAGACATGTCCCCTATAGAACATCTGTGGGACGAGCTTGGACGCAGAGTCTACAGGCAAGGTTCTCCAGCTAATCTGCAACAGCTCGAAGCTGCTCTTACACGTGAATGGGACTTGATTCCCCGGAATTTCCTTCAGAGACTTGTGCGTTCCATGCGGAGCCGGTGCCAAGCTTGTTTGCAAGCACACGGTGGACATACCAGATACTGAGGATAGTGTGAATAAATTTTTTTATTGGTTGCATTTTTGGTTTTCTCCCTTGCCTGCACAGAATGCAATGAATTTCATAACCGTCAAATGTACAAATTAATGACCAGCATGGATTCATAAGAAAATGAATAAAGATTCCAAATATGTAAACTTGTAAACACTTATATTTACATTTCACACTCTGTTCCTGGATTATACAGGTGGTGCGTTTTTAATGTGCTTCAGTATATATAAAATCCACTAATACGACTGTCAAAAGTCAGAAGTGTTATTATTCTCACAACCCAGTGGGCTGATAAAATTTAACAAATTATTTCTGGGATATACAAGTCCAGTTAAATTTACCATTTAAAATGTCAATTGTCTCCTTGGCCAATCCTGTTCACAAATGAACTTGGGGACGCGTAAGCCAAGAAGAAAGACAACGTTAATCCAATCAGTTGATGAAGAAAAAGGACACAAAATAGACCGCTGGCCGCTCTTGATCAGGTCTGCTAGAAATAAACGGGACATTTATTAAAAACAGTTGTTCAGTCTAATGTTAATTTTACCACCTGCTTCCTCACACAAGAAGAGACGTTTTAGTGACTAATTAATACACTAGGCGCGACTGATAAATGACAGAAAAGAATTCACGTTTGTTTCATTTTGTGTAGTTATTATAAGTGACTATTATTTAATACCATACGATAACAAACAGACGCCGATAATCTAATAGCTATTAACGACATGCGATATTTGTTAAGTTCGCGTATGGATAATTAAATAATAATTTACATTGTGAGCTGATCGTTAACGCGCTCGCAGAGGGGCGGGAAGGGTGCATACCTTCGTCCGACCTGAAAATGCAGAGCGGGCGAAAAGCTGACCGTATAGTTGTAAATAAAGTCACCGTGTGCCTTTTAACTTTGATCAGGACTGACGGAGTGGGAAATCGATCGTCTTGTTCCCGTCCGTGTATATATATATATATATATATATATAGAATATTAGCATTGTTTTTAATAAATGTCCCGTTTATTTCTAGCAGACGTGATCAAGAGCGGCCAGCGGTCTATTTTGTGTCCTTTTTCTTCATCAACTGATTAGATTAATGTTGTCTTTCTTCTTGGCTTACGCGTCCCCAAGTTCATTTGTGAACAGGATTGGCCAAAGAGACAATTGACATTTTAAATGGTAAATTTAACTGGACTTGTATATCCCAGAAATAATTTGTTAAATTTTATCAGCCCACTGGGTTGTGAAAATAATAACACTTCTGACTTTTGACAGTCGTATTAGTGGATTTATCCAGAATGTTACGCTGTTTCAAAATAAGCACTCTCCACAGAGCCAGCCGATAGGATTTACCATCATCATCATTTATCAATACTAACAGTTCTAGCAACCAGATGTTTCCCAATACTGGAAGTATTTTTCTCTGCTTACTGTGAACCACAAGATCTCGGGTTTTCTACACTAACTATTTAAGGTGACATTTGTATATCCAGGAGTAAACCACCAAAATTGGCGTCCACCTATTAATTTATTGTCAAGGATGGACTGGGGCCAAATTTGGCATTTGGCACTGAACACTGACATTATATATATATATGTATGTATGTATGTATGTATGTATGTGTGTATGTGTGTGTGTATGTATTCATTCAAGATAAGTGTATATCCAAGGGAATATCACCAAGAGTAGGTAAGGAGCGAGTGTGTGGCCACGTATGATAGAGAGAGGGAATATTTTTCTTGTTACGGTAACTTGTACCACCCTGGTTATCTTGCTTTTAAAATTGTTTACTTTACTGAGTAGCACTTAGTAGGAACTTTGTTTACCTTACTGTCTATACTGTAACATAGTGCTAACCTTTGACCTTTGGGGTTATTAATTTGTTGGGTCCTTTTCTCTCAATAAGGGGAGGGCACATGTATTCTGATACTTTCTTATGTATGTAATTCTGATTTTATTTGATCTTTCTTTATATATTCGATGTTGTCAAGTTTAATGATAATAAACTGTCGTAGATTTTGGATAGGGGACTTAACACTTGGGTTGGTCCCTTCTGAATAGATTAGAATAAGTGATAGTCACAGTGAGAGATGATAATAGAAATAGATTTCCACGAGTGAGATGGTAGAATGTGATAGAGGCTGTCTCTGAGATCGAGAAATCTTCTCTCTCTCTCACCTATCTTCTACGACAGATTTAGAGTAGTCAGACAGTCTAACACCTATACATATATTAATATATATATATATATATATATTACCACTCACGTGCACACACACAATTGACGACAGTGAGACACACAGACGTGGGAAAACTATAACAATGATTATATATATATTTTGGAACGAGCTGACCCGACACACTGATTTTAAGTTTTAATGGATTTAATTTATCAGAAAAAAATTCATCACAACACGTAAAAAAATTACATCGAGCATATACAAATAGTCATAAAATCAATAAAAATGCTACAAGAATGATAGACCCACAGTATGATCCTTTCCCTCGATGGTTAGCCCACAGTCCTGTTACAAGAAAAGATGATAGCCCAAAAAAGTCACGGATACATCTGCGGTAGTCTAATGATTTTTCCCTTTTAAAGGTATGAACAGACTTTGATAGTAGTATGATCTATCCTAAGGCCAATATTGTTAGCAACAACAAAAACTTGCATAAAAGAAATTAAGACAGCAAAATGGGTGCCAAAATACAACAATAAGAAACACTCAGACCTGCATTCACTCTATTCATTCAGCCGTCGCCACGTGCTCTCTTGCATACTTACAGCTTTGGTAGCAGCATCTGGAAACATAATTTTTAGGACATTCACATACAGAATCGTCAATGGCAGTCTTGACCAAGAAATCCCCAGTTCCAAAAAGACGGGTTGAATTCTCTGCCTCAGGGAACGATTCCTTAGGTGTTTTTTTTCTTTCGGATGTCTGTTTAAGTCACATTAAAATTTGTCCAGGCACGTACGTTAACAGCGAGCACAGTGTCACTAGCTTAGGTTTCTAGAAATGAGGAATGTCAGGTCGATGTCTACTTTCAGGATAGGACTATATTTGGTCACCACACCACTAGTCAAAACTCCGTCGGAATGTTACTGACGTTAATATGTTACTTGCCACATAGGCTAAATATGTACTAGAGAGTTTTTCTCTGGAAGAGTTAAATCAGGCTCGGTGGGCCCGTTACTTCTTTAAAATCTTAAAGTTCTTGTAAAGGTTCTACACCAAGTCTTTAAGAAAAGAATGTTTTTGTTCTTCACAGATATTCTCTGTACTTAAACGCTGGCAAAGTTTGGGTTAACCCCAGTTTTCACTGCATAGGGAAGAAAAACCACATATAAAATATTATACATGCTATGTACTTGTTATAACTTACATTTTAAACTGCAAGCGTACAGCTTGACTTATCATTTAAAACTTCCCGTGAAATTAGTTATATTCATAAAATCAGTCATCATGAATTAGGAATACATACGTATCCCGTCAATACTCAAGATGTAGCAATGCAGTTATAAGTTAGTTTTAAAAAATATTCTCGTCTGGTTATTTAGCAGTTTAATTTAATCCCTTCTAGCTACCTGGTTTTAAGCTAGAAATTATAATTTATTCTGCTTTCCACTGAAACACGTCAGCTAGAGAATATAACAGACTTATAAATTAAGCACTCTGCACAAAAATCTAACTAGTGAAATAAGCGATTTAACACTTTAAACACTTTACAAAATACTAGATATAATATATTTACCTCAACACAGAACTACTAAGAACTAAAACCACTTCGACCAACTAATGCCCTCTATCATCAACAGAGATACTTAGAAATCGAACATTCAATTCGACCAACTAATTGCTTCTATAACAGAGATTCTTAGGGCTCGAACGTAGGTTGTTCTAGTCTAACTGCGAAGTTACTGAGTGCGTGAAGTCAGGTTTCCAACTCTAGTTATATCTATGAAACGGACAAAGATGTGCGCTATTTCCAAAACCACGCAATAGCCTCCCCTTTCCTTAACACCTACGTACCTTAGACGCTGGACATAACATGCCAAACGCGTCTTAGACACCTCACGCTAACGAAACTGGCCGAGAGTGCCGTGACAGAGGAAATTACCAGACAAATGTCTCATTCTGCGCCGTGCAGATGACGGTTATCACACCTCACACCGGAGAAACGTTCGTGTCAGGTGAAAATGCTAGACCAAAAGTCTGCTCCTATGTCTGAGTATGAAACATAATCACACATCTCGTCTGACTGCAGCGACTGACACGTTATAAAATAACATGTGGGTGCGTTTCTAAATGAGAAAAGAAACAGGCGAAAGTATGAATGGGAAAATAGTAATGTTTATCGTCGCAAACGTACGAATGCGAAAAACACAGGAAAAGAATAAAAGAGCGATAATAAAGTAGAGTGTTGTCACATAATTGTGTATGTGTGTGTGTAGTTAAACTTATATTTCTAGGTATAGGGAGGGGCAAGATTGTCTTGTACTAAAAGATAGTCGTATAGATAGGCTGGACTAGAGAAACTTCTCATTCCAGAGACAGATCTTCTCCTTAAACTATTCACTCGTTAAATCTATTTATCACACCTTTATTTCTCACGTACTTATCACCATCCACTCTACTCAGGCGGGACCATAAATAGTTCTCAAACCTATCTAAATTTACGATATCAGGAAGGGTACTGGAGACGGCCTATATGTGCTTGTGTGTCCAGGAAGGGTACTGGAGACGGATTATATGTGCTTGTTTGTCCAGGAATGGTACTGGAGACGGCCTATATGTGCTTGTTTGTCCAGGTATGGTCATGGAGACGGCCTATATGTGCCTGTTTGTCCAGGTATGGTACTGGAGACGGCCTATATGTGCTGTCTCAGTTCTTTGTACATTAGCACTTTTGCAACAGGTGTTCTTCTGTCATTTATCGGTGCCATGGCTACACTCATCGATAGTGCCCCTCTTTCGCTTATTGACTTGATAGAATCTCATTCTGTTGTGGCTTGTGCAGAGTCTGAAGATTACCACTTGCTCACTTCTGTTAAGCTGATAATATGCATCATTTTTCTGGTGGCCTTACTGTAGACGAATGTAGCCCATTATCTAAGTAACCGAATGCTGGCTGTGAATAATGCAGTGAACGGAAACGAGTACTGGAATAGCATCTGAAAAATGTGCAATGAAACCGCATTGGCAGACAGCTTTGACAGGTCCATCCATTCTACGTGAGATAACCTGCACGAGATGAATGTTATTTTCAGCAGAGCAGCTTGCAAAACATTTGAAATATAGATAAGTTCTTTTGTGTACACAATCACTGCTGAGACGAGTAAAAATTCTTCTTGGACGTTTAGAATGGCATTACACAACATACTTGAGCAAGTAGCAATGATTGTGCCAAGTTGTGCGATTACGCTGCTGTGCTGAGTTTTTTTTAAGGCATTACATATCTTGTTTTCTACTTTCATCATATCAGTTCTTGCTGACGCTGAAATGTTGCTTAGAGGAGTTGATTGTGCATGCCACCTGCATTAAGTCCATTTGATGGCCTCTTTCACGTCATATAGTAGTAGTTTCTCTGCAGTTGTGTGTGAGTTTTGACGGAATACTGCCGATAGAGATGTCTTATGTCATTTCTTCTATTTATTTTTTACTTCCCATGACAATAAAAATCATAAAAAACTAATATAATACGTACATTGTATTATACATTTCAAATATCAAGTTGGTTAAGAGGAACTTGATTGTACACTTCACCTAGATCTTTTAACAACTAATCTTCCTTGCTTTTCATTCTGCAAGACTATTTCAGTATAATGCATCACTCTAATCTCTTTCATTACTTCACGCTAATTTGACACGATTGACAAAAATGTAATCGGTCTTACTGCATTGATGATTGCAAATATGTTTTAATTAGATTTAGCTTCGAGAAGCTTCTTTCTCCTGGGGCTACAGTTGCCGGAATAGTCAGGACAATTCGAACAAATAAAATTCGAAATTAATAAATTTTAAAGTGCTGCATTTATATATATATACAAGACACTGCAGAAATTTTACGGGGTTTCTGCAGTCAGATGTAAGAATTTGCTTTAACGTTTCCAGTTAGTCACAGAGATAGTAAGCATTTACCGTATATCAATTGATTGTACTGTTTGAGACTTGTAAGTTTTCCTGCACTAGTGTCACATCTATCAATGCCTTGCTTTAAGCTAAAATCTGATTTTTTTTTTTTACTCCTGTAATGACAAATCAAGACTATTTCTGCAATACTGCGCATATCTTCGAATAAATAATCGAAAAAGAATGCACTAAGCGACAGGAGTAATACTTCAGCATAAAAATCAGTGCACTGAAAGTAGACACTGTAATGTAATTATTTTTTTTGGCTGTGGGTCGGATAACCGACGGTTCGGATAATTGGCCTTCTACTCTCTCTCTCTTTCTCTCTCTCTCTCTTTCTCTGTGTGTGTGTGTGTGTGTGTATATATATATATATATATATATATATATATATATATATATATATATATATATATATATATATATATATATATATATATATATCGTACCCCCGATGTGTCCGTAACATTGATGGTATCTTTATCCCAGTAAGAGTCGCGCTATATTCGTTGTAATTACCATGACAAACAATTTGGAAACACTTCCTCATTTTTCTTCTGATTCTTTCTTATACATTTTGTTCCCTTCCTTCATCATTGTCATTATTGTTTTATTATATTTTTTTTTGGTTCTTCTATATCCTTAATATTTTTCTTCTGTCCTCTCCTTTTTTTCCCCCTCTTTCATTTACCTCTTCCTGCTTATGCTACTTATCCTGCCACCGGCGTTCACTTTAAAAAAAATAAATAAATAAAGTTTTGCCTCGTTTTGGCGAGGCGTGTCCCGTTCAACCTAGTCGGTTATATTATTGCGTGAGATAAGTATTTAAAAACACCGGCGTTCACTGTTCTTTACATGAGTGCCAATCTTTTTCAAGTCTCCTTCTGTTAATTGACAGTCTGTGACCCTCTGTTAGAAAAGGGGGGGGGGGGGGTGCGGAGGCGGATTTAAAAAAAAAAAAAAGACGAGCATGTCCTCTATCTCTGCCTTTCACCATCATCATCATCAGTTTCCTCGTCGCTTCAAATGAAGCATTGAGTTACAACCGCAGCTCCTCCCACCCCTCCCCCTTTCTTTTTGCAGGAAGTCTGCACTAAAGAGTTTCAGCATTAGCCGTGTTCTTTGACCTTCGGGCGCCGAAAGAGACATATCTGTCTTTAGATTGTGGGGAGGGGGCGAACTCTCGATAATGAAAGGGGAGTAGAGAAAGAGTGGCCGCAGGATATACGATCACACTTCGTCTACACCTCATCATTCATCCAGAGTTTCCAGCGACAGCAGCCTGTGAACATTCTTGTGATGGCAGGCGCCTCCTCGATTATCAAACATCTTCCAAGTATGAACGATTCCCTTGCACCAGCCGGAAAATTGCATCCTTTTTAAAAACAAGGCGCTAGCACCGAATTTCCTCTCTTTATCTTTTCCTTTTAACAGTATTTTTTTTTTTTTTTCATTCCTCGCCTTCTTTCTGTCACAGATCTATCCGCGGTTTCTGTATTTCTTTCGCTATGATGAAAAAAAGAGGGAGAACAAATCTTTTCTATCTGTTGCTAATAACGTTTTTTTTTTCTTTCTACCTCAATTTCTTCTTCAATTACAGAATCCTCGTCTTTTCTCAACCGAGCGATATTGTTTGTCTCTTTTTTCTAGATGTCGTAAAACTCTATGTTTGTCTAATTTATTCATGTGCATTTCCTACATTACCCAGAATTACATTTGTAGCTCAGTGTCTTCTTAAATTAAGGCGTCTCTTTTCCGTCTGCCCTATTCATTCTACGTCGTTGTCTCGTCTCATCACGTTTCTTCTTATTCCTTGTATTCAAGTGTTTACCTCATTTATTTCTCTGCAGTCGGTCTTCATCAGGATGGAGGCGTCCTCCAACCTCAAAAACAAACACACACCAAAAAAAAAAAGGAATAAAATATGAAACGCACTTAGCTCCAACCTCACTTTACAAAAAAAAAATAAGAGAAATATCAAATATGCAGAGCCCTAAATGTAATTTTTTTTTTCATGTTCCGTTATATTCAAATGTTGTTTGTTTGATAAATTCTTATCGACATGTGTTTGTATTTTAGAAGCTTTTACCGAAGACAGGTCGAGTTTTTATTTACGTCATAGCGTGCACAAGTTATTTCCGGGTCTTCAACCACGGGTCTCGTCGGTATTTCTAATCCTGTTCGGTTTAGTTGTTGGGGCATTCAGAGTGCTTCTACAGTGGTGGCTTCTGGAGCCGTTTCTGTTAAATGATGTGGCTTTTAGCCACCTTCTGAACCTCATATTAGTAACCTTACTACAACACGCGAGGAAGCAGTGGCCATGTTCTTTCTTTGTCTCATGAAAGACACTCGGGTAGTATATGGGTCAAATCTGTCTTTAGATGAGGGGAAATAAAGGGGGGGGGGGGGAATTCTCAGTAATTAAATGTGTGTGAGAGAAAGAAAGGCCACGGAATGGATATACGATCACACTTCGTACTACATCTCATCATTCATCCAGAGTTTCCAGCGACAGCAGACTGAACATTCATGTGATGACAGGCGGGCTCCTCGATCATCAAACATCTACCAAGTATGAACGCTTCTATTGCACCAGCCGGAAAATTGCGTCCTTATTAAAAACAAGGCGCTAGCACCGAATTTCCTCTCTATCTTTTCCTTTTAATAATATTATTATTTAATTCTTCACCTTCTTTCCGTAGCAGATCTTGCCGCGGTTTCTGTATTTCTTTCGCTGTGATGAAAAAAGGGTAAACAAATCTTGTCTTATCTGTTGCTCATAACGTTTATTTTTCTTTCTACCTCAATTTCTTCTTCGATTACATAATCCTCGTCTTTTCTCAACCGAACGATATTGTTTTTCTCTTTTTCTTGATGTCTTAAAAATCTATGTTTTTCTAATTTATTCATGCGCATTTCCTATATTACCCAATCATACATTTGTAGCTCAATTTCTTCTTAAATCAAGGCGTCTCTTTTCCGTCTGCCCAATCCATTCTACGTCGTTGTCTCGTCTCATCACGTTTCTTCTTACTTCTTGTATTCAAGTGTTAACCTCATTTATTTCTCTGCAGTCGGTCTTCATCAGGATGGAGGCGTCCCCCACCCTCAAAAACAAACAAACAAAAAATAAAGGAATAAAATATGAAAAGCCCTACTCACCCCCAACCTCCGAATATGCAGAGCCCTAAGTGCCAAAATCATTTTCACGGCCCGCTGTATTCAAATGTTCTTTGTTTGATTAATCCTTATCGACATGTGTTTTTATTTGAGAAGCTTTTAACGAAGGCAGGACGAGTTGTCATTCACGTAATAGTGTGCACAAGTTGATTCCGGGTCCTGAGCCATGAGCCTCATCGGTATTTCTAATCTTGGGGTTTTAGCTATTGGGGAGCACAAATTTAGGAGTAAGTAGTGCAAGGATATATACCGTACATACTCTAGTAAAATTCGAGAAATTTCCCCCTTTGGACCTTAAAAAACGTACCCCGGCTTATATTCGAGTTACACAAAATTTTTTTTAATGAAATCAGGCAGTGTTTCACCTCTTCCCCTTACCGCCGCACACTGATATCTTTCAGACATAAACTTGCTGCTTCATTAAATGTTTAAAAAAAAAAAATCAAAATATCTTAAGTAATACATGTTTGAATACCTATTAATTCTTACTTACTTACTTAGTCGTTCCCCTTCTACCGTGAGGTGTAGAGGTTTGGAAGAGAGAGCGCCAGACCATTCTATCAGCTGTCTTCTTCCTGGCCTGGTTCCATTCTAGTCCTCGGTCCTTCAAAGATTGTCTAATGTTGTCCTCCCAGCGGACTCTGGGTCGTCCTGGAGGTCTGGATCCCTGGCTCTTTGTTTCCCATGCTTGTCGTGGTAGCCGATCTTCTCCCATTCTGCAGACATGGCCAAACCATCTTAGTTGGGACTGTTCTATTTGGGTCTGCAGCGGATGGGATTTTAGGCCTTGACGGATCGTCTGGTTGCGGACCATGTCTCTTCTTGTTACTTCAACCACTTTCCTCAGATACCTCATTTCTGAGGTTTGGATCTGGCTTTTGTGGGTTGTAGTCATTGCCCACGACTCGCATCCATATGTCAAGACTGGGACATAGGTGGAGCGGTATACAGCCATCTTCGTTTTCTTACCAACCTCTTTCTTGCTGAGGAATCCACGATTTATGGCCTGAAAAAGTCTCCCAGCCGCTGCTTTTCGAGTGGCCAACTCTTCTTTGATGCCTCCCTTTCGGTCTATAATAGCTCCGAGATATTTAAAGTGGTCGACCTGCTCCAGGACCTGTTCTCCCAACTTAATCTGATGGTTTCTTTCTTCTCGTGATATCACCATGGATTTTGTTTTAGAGCTGCTTATGACCATCCCTCTCTTCTCCAGCTCTTCCTTCCTTCCAGCTGGAGTGCGCCTTGTTGACCAACCTTCTTCGTTTGATCTGTCAGCAATACCATTACTTATTTCATTAGATTCAATTTCGTCAGTGTCACTGTGAGTCTAAACCGGGCCCTTATTCAGTATCCACATCTGATTCGGCCGCACGGTTAATATCCTGATCAAATAACAAGTCACTTCTCAAGTCCCAAAAGTATATTCGACCACCCGGAAAGCCTTAGTTTAAACATAAATCACGAATAATCATAACATGTATCGCTCTTTAAAAAAAAATTAAGAAAATCGGAAGCGCTTTAATGTAACCGAAATCTGTTTGTAACTCAGGTCTCGCTAAATACCGATATCTAGTTGCTGCTTCGCAACAACCAACAACAGTAATCAGACTTTCTGAGCGAACGAACGAATACGGACAAACTTTTTTTTTCTCCAAAAGATTGAGAATTGGGTACGCAGGCCGTCTGACATTCTGCCCTTTCTTTCTCTTTCATCTTTTATACTGAATGAATGTTACACATTAATGGCGCGGTTTCAAGCATTTTGAACGGGAAAAGGGTTAGGCTGAAAATGAAACATATTTGCAGAAATCCAAGGAAATTCCAATGCAATGCGGAAATTCGGAATGACGAAAAACTCATTCGACTTTGTTACCAACAGATTACTGGTGGCAATGAATATATATATATATATATATATATATATATATATATATATATATATATATATATATATATATATATATATATATATAATATATATATATATATATATATATATATATATATATATATATATATATATATATATATATATATAGGAAGATATTTATTTGTTTGTATACTTGTTATGTTTGGAAATATTTGGTAATAATATTTTGGGTCTAAGATTAGAACTCTAGTCAAAGGGCGAATACTCATTTTTTGCTTCGAGTGAAAGTTAATATGTAGTCGCCCCACTTGAATATAGTCAAAAGGCATTTTCTGCGCATGCGTCGATTTAGGGGGTCGACGAAGAAGGCTGTCATGTCATGGCTGTTTTTTTGGGCCGGTCGTTTAGAAACGATGTAGAATGATCTCTGTGAATGATTCTAGGAAGGAGATGGTGTCTCTGCATGATTGTATGATCAGAGATTCTTCTAATGTTCTTTGTTAACGCCACGGAATGGCGTGCGTTATTCGCTATTGTGTTTATTCCTAAATCAAGGTAAAACCAGACCCTTTTGCTGAACTTTGTGGCTAGGCCTAGATGGCAGATGTATTATCGCACATTAGAATTGTTTGAATGCAGATGAAGATGACGGGTAATCCAGCAGCACTGGATTACTTGATGAAGCACCCTTGTTGATAACAGAATGTATGGAAGCCCTATGAGAACATTTATGCTCGAATTATGAATTAATTCTGATTATCATTTATCATCCTGGGTGAGCGAAGCTCAAGGAGGAAAGCCATTTTGAATTCCCGTCATTGTAAACGGATCATTGTCGGAGAACAGAAAAAGGTCTTATTATCGGACAATGGTACAGAGATCTACATATTATGAAAACCCACTATTGTGGTCTCACATTGGTAATATCAAGTTTTGATAAACTTACGGCTTGTGAAACTTAGCCAAAAGAAGGTTCTGACAGTGAACCATTGTGATGATGTATTTACCTTTACTGACGCGATTAGTCAGTGGAAGCATGTGGCGATAGACCACCAGAACATTGAGTGCTTGCCTACTATCGCCCCATTGTATTTATATGCTACATGAATATACAGCTGATGTTGCCACCCATTTGTCAAATATATGATGATATTTTGCCAACCTGTACTGTGACTGTAATCGTGATGTCCGAGTGTGCGTCCTTATTAAACCATAGAAACGTCCATAGTCGTCTATGTCATTGACTTCCAGCTGAGTGAGTGTGTGTCAAGTCCATTTGTCAACTCTACAGAACATTCAATCATTCGCGTACCTTGCACTCTCACTCCATGTTTACACAACCCTGCGTCGGTCGAGTTGACCTTTATTTTCCATCACACGCCCAGTCTTCACCTACTTACAACACCCATCATTAACACCACTGATTGAATTGGGATTGTTACACTGGTGGCCAGATTCCTGGGTCTAACCTTCGCAGAGGACTGATTTGGAAATCGACTACTGATGGTTCCCTGACGCCTCATACGACACACTAGCAGTACAACTCTACACTTTGTCAGTATTTTGCCACGTGACCTGTCAGAAGCAGTAACTAGGTCAGCGTTTGTTGACATATTTTTCGTGATTTAGACAGCAGTACACAGAACGTTTGAATCGAGTGTTTATCTGTGTTGATAAGAAATGCAGTGATATTGAACTGAGAAGTCCTTCTAGGAACTGTCAACGTTGGATCTTCTTGTGTGCAAATGATTGAACATTGTAATAATTAAATTCAAAATAAATTAATTATTAAAGTGGCAGTTTATTTTACTACAGCTATGCCATTATAGAATAACAGCTGTGCTTCTTTGCATTACATTACATTATATATGAGATATATATATTTATGTTTACATGTTTGCATATTATTTGTGTGTCTTTGTCGTGGGCGGTTGGTGAGGTGACTAATATAAGATTTCCCAAGTAACATAGGGCTTATATTAGTCGTCTGTAGGGGGCAATTTTCTTAATTGAAAATTTGCATGCAACATCGGTTGCAATTTTTTGTTAGCTGTGACGATATGTGCAGTTTTGTTTTCGTTATTTTTCGCTTTCTTTAGTTTTGTTTTGATTTGTTTGTACTTGTAGGTCTCCTCTTTTCTATAGTTTAGTTTTATACACCATTTATGTTTATACTTCTTCTTCTTCGATCCTTAACCACCGACCGTCAAAGCAGTCAGTGGCCATCACGCCTAGTGGCGTCTTGTAGGGCAACAACAAATTGATTCCACTTGGCACGGTCGGTGGCCATCCTTCGTACAGTGCCCCAACTCTGGTTCATTCTTTGCATCTCAGCCTCCACAGTCCTCCGCCAAGTTGTTTTTGGTCGGCCTCTCTTTCGCTTTCCTTCGGGGGTCCAAAGCATAGCTGTTCTTGTGATGGCATCGGGGTCTCTTCTGAGGACATGACCAACCCAGCTCCAGCGTCTGCCAGCTATGATGGTGTATTATGTTTATACACTGTGGCGTTATTTGTTTTGTTTATTACGGCGCAGTTATCATCACAGGTTCTGTGATTATTTTCTTCTGTTTTTTTATTTAACTTATTTGATTTCTGCGAATGTTTTCGTATTGTCCTTCTTGATTGTCTTTTGTGTGTGTGTTCTTGGTTAACATATGCTATATAAAATATATTTGATCATACACTACTAGCTGTGTAGTGAACTTATGAGAATCAACTGATGATTAATTGCTATTATTAGAGGTACACAGTTGATTATACAAGACCTTATTTAAAGGCTTGTTTCCCACAGAGATTGGGATATAGGGAGCTGATTATACAAGTTTTTGTTAAAAACTTGCTCCTGTTTGGGTGAAATAAATTTGTTATTTCAGTGATAATAGCCACATATTATTAAATAGTATGGCAACTTTAGACTACTTCATTGAGCAAGGGAGAGCTCTTGGGATGACTCCTGAGGAGTTAAAAGAGTTTGCACTTTCTCATTATGCCAAAGCACAGAAGGAAGAGGAGAAAAAAAAATGGAATTGGAAGCTGAACAAAAGAAATTGCAGATGCAGGTAGAGGAAAGGAGATTCCAGATGGAAATGGAAAAAGAAGAAAAAAAATTACAAAGAGAAGCTGAACAAAAGAGATTAGATAGAGAAGCTGAGGCTGAACAAAAGAGATTAGACAAAGAAGCTGAAGCCGAGGAGAGAAAGGCAAAAAGGGAACATGAGGAAAAACTGTTAGCATTTGAGTTAGAAAAAATAAAATTGACAAATATGGGTATTGCTAATCAGTCAACTGGTAATAATGGTAAACCTTCTACTTATAAGGTCAAGGTACCACCGTTCAATCCTTCCAGTGACGATATTACATTCTGGCTGGATCGTTTTGAACGTTCTTGTCGAGCTCATAATGTGGATAAATCACAGTATGCTAATCAGTTGTCAGAAAATTTGAAAGGTGATTCTCTTAGGAGTTTAAGCTTGGTAGAAGAGGCTGATAAGGATAATTATGATGTTATTAGAGCAGCCTTGATAAAAAAAAATCAATTAACAGAGGAAGGTTACAGTCTTTTGTTTAAGAAAATGGTACCTGAATCAGGGGTAGAATTCTCAGAATTCATTGCAAGGACACGTCTTACATTTAATCGTTGGATTGAATTGTCCAAAACAGAAAAGACATATGAAGCTCTTATGGACTTATTGCTCAGAGACAAGATTATGTCAAGTGTAAATAAACCATTCCTTGAATTCCTACATGAGCGTAAACCCAAGACACTAAAAGAAATGGAGCAATATTGTACCCAGTACGTCACTGCACATCCGGACGTAGCTTTTAGCAATGCTAAGGTTAAGGAAGGTATGCCAGTTGCTTCAGCAACACCATACAACCCTAATTACTCACACAAATTTCAGGTACCACAAAACAGGTTTGATAAAAAGGTTAACCATAATAGTTATCAAAACCAAGGTAACCAATCATTTCAGGGTTCTTCTGTGAAGAACTGGAGACGAGCCGACAGCCCTCGATACAGGGGTGGTAACAATTATAGAAATTTCCACAGAGGAAGTCATTATAGAAACTATACAAGTTATCCATCATGGAGACAACAAGACCATAATTACAGAGATACTCATTATAATGAATATGATAATGGTAACCATGAGAACTATGACTCAAACCCAAATAGGGGTTACAATAGAGGATACAATACTGATTATAGAGGCAATAATAATCGAGGTAGATCACAATACAAAAATTATAAATCACATTATCAGGCAAACTCTGCACAGCAAGAGTCACATGAAGCCTATAAACAGACTAAAGATAATGACGCTAATAATATGGCATGTTCCGCTTTTGATTTTGGGAGAGCATCTCAGTGCCCCCAATGCAAAACATTATTTGAACCAACTACGGTCTCCACTTTAAGTTGCGGCCATCCTCTTCCCGCTCTTCCTGCGTCAGTAGCGCATGATGGAAGAGGTTCTCTCGTCTTACACAAAGGTCTAGTAAATGACAATCCAGTCTCAGTTCTTTTTGATTCTGGATGCACCACAATTGGTGTTAGGCAGTCACTCGTAGATCCTTCTCGTGCCACAGGAAAAGTAGTCAAATGTGTAATATTTGGCGGCACCTTAGAGAAATATTCTACTGCTATCATTAGGATTGCTACTCCTTTCTTTACAGGAGATGTACACGCATGTCTTCTGCCGAATCCGATCGCTGATCTTATCATCGGTCGTATTCACGGAGTCAAAGAATGTACTCCACAACAAATTTCCGTTTGGGAAAAAGAAAACATGCAAGCTGCTAATGCTGTAGTCACTAGAGCTCAAGCTCTTAATATGCCTCAAACGTCATCTACTGAAGATAATGAAGTGCATAACCAAGATGATCCCTTTGTAATTTCTCGTGACTCATTTATAAAACAGCAAGAAGATGATCCCACTCTAAAGAAATTCTTCACTCTTGCAACAAAAGGTGATCCAAATAAGGATACAAATCGTAAATCTTGGATTACATTGAAGAATGGCGTACTTGTACGTATGGTGCAAGACTCCACTAAGTCAAGTCATTCTCAGATTCTTGTGCCCAAAAATTTGAGAATTAAAATTTTCCAGCACGCTCACGACTCTCAGTGTGCTGGACATATGGGTTTTTCCCGTACGAAGTCAAGAGTTCTTGCGGCTTTTTTTGGCCTTTTGTGAACAAGGACATACGGATTTATTGTCGATCTTGTAAGGTATGTCAAGAGGTGAAATCCAAAGGTCCACGCCATGCTGCACCTATTCAGGCTGCAGACATCCCTATTCGACCATTTCAGAAAATGGCGATAGACATCATTGGTCCATTTAAGATCAAATCTGCTAGAGGACATCAGTTTATCTTGACGTGTGTTGATATGTGCACACGTTGGCCAGAGGCTATTCCTCTGAAGAGCATTACTACTGCTGACATTGCAGATGCTCTTTGGCTTATATTTTCTCGTCTGGGATTCCCCGGAGAAATATTATCAGATCATGGCACCCAACTAATATCAGATACCATGTCTCAAGTAATATCTACTTTGCAAATAGAGAGATCTTTGAGTAGTATCTATAATCCTATGTCCAATGGGATGGTCGAACGCCTAAATAGAACACTCACAACCTTGTTAGAGAAGATAACTGAGGATCATCCTCAAGATTGGGACAGGATTTTACCCGCGGCCCTCTTCGCTTACAGAGAGGTCCCCAATGAACATACAGGATTTTCTCCCTTTGAACTTGTCTTTGGCGCGCGACCGCTTGGCCCTAAGTCTTTGCTTCATGATCTTATAACCGCTGATAATATTACCGATGACACAAAATCTTCTTACGAATATGTCATCGCGCTGAGACAAAAGATTATCGAAGCATGCAAATTGGCAACTTCTTCTTCTGAATTTGCTAAACAGAAGGCAAGGCAATTTGCCAATAAGAAAAGAACCTTACGACAACTTTGTCCTGGTGACAAAGCATTTGTTTTGCTACCTTGTAGGGAAAACAGACTTCTTATTTCTTGGAAAGGTCCGTACGATATAATCTCGATAATTTCCGATGTTGACTACATTGTCGATATTGATGGAAAGCATAAAACCTTCCACATCAATATGCTTACGGAATTCCATGAACGTCCTGATTATTTACAGCCTATTTTCCAGGCAACGGACGATTCTCCAGTCCAACACGGTCATTACTCATCACTGTCCGTAATACAGGATGAGGAAACAAGTTTTTCGGATGTTAATCTTCCGCTTCCGATGATTCCACTTCATTCTAGTGAATCATGGAAAAATGTTACTGTTTCTCCTGATTTATCTCTCGGAGAACAGCGACAAGTTTCGGTTATGTTACAAACATTTCAGGATGTCCTTACTGACATTCCTGGACAAACTCATGTCATTGAACATGACATTATTCTAACTGACCATAATCCTATTAGAGTCAGACCTTATCCTATTCCTATACATTTTCAAACACAGGTTGAGAAGGAGTTGGATGAGATGATAGATTTAAAAATAATTGAACCATCCACTTCTGCATATTCTTCGCCGATGGTTATTGTTTGAAAGAAAGACAATAACATACGTCTTTGCGTTGACTATCGCACATTGAATCAAGTTACGAAGTTCGATGCTGAACCTATGCCTTTACTAGAAGAGCTACTTACTAGGCTTTCTAAATCTCATTTTTTCACTAAACTTGATTTGTCTAAAGGATACTGGCAAGTTCCTTTATCTGAACGCGCCAAACCCTTATGGCTTTTTCTACACCTAGAGGCCTTTTCCAATGGAATTTCATGCCTTTCGGCCTTATGAACGCACCAGCTACATTCGTACGCATGATGCGTTGAATCCTATCTTATCGGTCAGATGTCATTGCATACCTAGACGACATCTGTCTTTTCAGCGATACTTGGGAAGATCACTATTCGTGGTTAGTTGAATTACTGTCTACTCTACGTGAGCATAACCTGACAACGAAACCCTCTAAATCCTGCATTGGTTTTAGCGAAATTTCTTTCCTAGGCCATCGAGTCGGTCATGGTTTCCTAAAGACAGAGGACCATAATATAACTAAGATACTTAACATCTCTATTCCTAAGACTAAAAAGCAAGTACGAAGTCTCTTAGGTCTTATTCAATGTTATGGAAGATTCATTCCGAATCTATCCTCTATCATGGCACCTCTTTCTACACTACTAAAGAAAGGGTCGCCTAATATGGTCCACTGGTCCCAGGAATGCCAATGCTCTTTGGATAAGATTAAAACATTGTTTTCAACACCACCTATTTTAGTGTTACCTACTAAAGATAAGACATTTTTTCTTCGGAGTGACGCTTCATCCACTGGGATTGGAGCGGCACTAATGCAAGAGTACTCTGGAACTCTGCATCCTGTAATGTATATCTCGAGAAAGCTGAATGCTGCAGAAAGGAATTACTCGGTTTTAGACCGTGAACTATTGGCTATGGTCTGGTCAATTCTCAAACTACAAAGATTCCTTCTAGGCGCACATTTCATAGTAGAAACCGACCAGAAAGCTCTTACGGCTATACAGAGTAAGAATTTGAAGAGCTCGAGGTCTACTCGATATGCAATTGCTCTTCAACCTTTTCATTTCTCGGTTCGAGCTATCCATGGATCAGATAATGTGATGGCAGACATCTTGTCTAGATGCCCACATGATTCCACCTAACTGTTAGGTCTTGGACTTCTTAACACATCTAAGTCTATAATAGTTCCTTTCTATATCAAGATAGATACACATTGTAATTTGTAATATAGTGATTGTATCACTACTATCACTACGTTCATTGGTGTATATTCACCACTGGTCTTTGATGATTTTTCTTCTTTGTCAATCATGCACTTATAGTGCTTAAATATGAAATTGTAATATGAAATTGTTATATGCATTGTGTCATTGCCAGCATTGTGGTATACGTTGGTGGCACCTCCCTGGAAATATGTATACTTAAGAGAAATGCTTTCTCTGAGATGTTGAGATATATTCTCACAAGTCGATCTATGCTTCGACTTTACCTTAATTTGACATTATAAATTGCTCTTATTAGTCATCTGCGCATTATTCGTGCGTTGTGAGCCTATTGTATGTTGCTCTCAGATGAAAAAAAAAAAATTCCATTTCCCCCCCCCCCCCCCCCCCCCCCCCCCCCCCCCCCCCCCCCGGAGGTTGCGGTAGTCTGTTACCAACAGATTACTGGTGGCAATGAATATATATATATATATATATATATATATATATATATATATATATATATATATATATATATATATATATATATATATATATATATATATATATATATATATAGGAAGATATTTATTTGTTTGTAAACTTGTTATGTTTGGAAATATTTGGTAATAATATCTTGGGTCTAAGATTAGAACTCTAGTCAAAGGGCGAATACTCATTTTTTTGCTTCGAGTGAAAGTAAATATGTAGTCGCCCCACTTGAATATAGTCAAAAGGCATTTTCTGCGCATGCGTCGATTTAGGGGGTCGACGAAGAAGGCTGTCATGTCATGGCTGTTTTTTGGGCTGGTCGTTTAGAAACGTTGTAGAATGATCTCTGTGAATGATTCTAGGAAGGAGATGGTGTCTCTGCATGATTGTATGATCAGAGATTCTCCTAATGTTCTTTGTTAACTCCAAGGAATGGCGTGCGTTATTCGCTATTGTGTTTATTCCTAAATCAAGGTAAAACCAGACCCTTTTGCTGAACTTTGTGGCTAGGCCTAGATGGCAGATGTATTATCGCACATTAGAATTGTTTGAATGCAGATGAAGAGAGACGGGTAATCCAGCAGCACTGGATTACTTGATGAAGCAGCCTTGTTGATAACAGAATGTATGGAAGCCCTATGAGAACATTTATGCTCGAATTATGAGTTAATTCTGATTATCATTTATCATCCTGGGTGAGCGAAGCTCAAGGAGGAAAGCCATTTTGAATTCCCGTCATTGTAAACGGATCATTGTCGGAGAACAGAAAAAGGTCTTATTATCGGACAATGGTACAGAGATCTACATATTATGAAAACCCACTATTGTGGTCTCACATTGGTAATATCAAGTTTTGATAAACTTACGGCTTGTGAAACTTAGCCAAAAGAAGGTTCTGACAGTGAACCATTGTGATGATGTATTTACCTTTACTGACGCGATTAGTCAGTGGAAGCATGTGGCGATAGACCACCAGAACATTGAGTGCTTGCCTACTATCGCCCCATTGTATTTATATGCTACATGAATATACAGCTGATGTTGCCACCCATTTGTCAAATATATGATGATATTTTGCCAACCTGTACTGTGACTGTAATCGTGATGTCCGAGTGTGCGTCCTTATTAAACCATAGAAACGTCCACAGTCGTCTATGTCATTGACTTCCAGCTGAGTGAGTGTGTGTCAAGTCCATTTGTCAACTCTACAGAACATTCCATCATTCGCGTACCTTGCACTCTCACTCCATGTTTACACAACCCTGCGTCGGTCGAGTTGACCTTTATTTTCCATCACACGCCCAGTCTTCACCTACTTACAACACCCATCATTAACACCACTGATTGAATTGGGATTGTTACAGACTTATAATCGAGTTTTTAATTTTGGACGATATTTAAGTCCTAAATTCTAGGGGTCGACTTATACTCGAGTATATACGGTACTTGTGCCCCGTGTAGTACCAAAGGGTCTCCAGTGAGACAAAGAAACAATAGCACTACTTCTCCATCAGGCGTAGTTAAAGATGACTAATAATGGACTTGCGTGGGACTGGTATCCTCATCATGTAAAACATGTTGCTTTAGAAACCACTGGAGCAGGAGCATATGATTGAGTGCAGGCTTCTTGCAAGGGGGCCAGCTGCAGTGAAAGGAGTTGAATGGAATGAATGAACTGAATAGACTTGTAGTTGATAGATCTATGCTGTTCCAGTGGCGGATCATTAGTCCTTTTCAGGGCTAGCCTTTATCAGGACTTCGTCATGTTAGTTATTTGATACTAGTAGTCCTTTTCAGGGCTAGCCTTTATCAGGACTTCGTCATGTTAGTTATTTGATACTAGTAGTCCTTTTCAGGGCTAGCCTTTATCAGGACTTCGTCCCCCCACCCCCCCCCCCCCCCCCCCCCCCCCCCCCCCCCCCCCAACATCCCCCCCCCCCCC